>CALNHX010006324.1:0-91427 GCA_940337035.1 Agriotes lineatus
TTCCGATTCCGTTACTGTTCTTACTCGAGTAAAGACGTGAATGTCATCGCTCTGTTAAAAGATCAAGTACTACAAAAGTTAAGTGATAGTGTTAGGTCGGCAGGTCACTCTAGACCCAGCTGGCCTCGGTTACCTCACCGGTAAGTGGATAACCACTATTTTTATCGCGCGTAATGAATTTCACGCAGCCCACACCGAATGTAGCGTTTGGATGCCCTCCTAATCAAACACCTAATCAACCTCCTTATCCACTTCAGCAAAATTCTCTTACCTTTAACCCCGATAACCTACAAACATCAATTGCTGTCCCAAATACACCAGCTTTTATTCCCGCATTTAATCAATATACTGCACCTGTAGCTACGCCGCTAAAAATGCAATCAACACAGCAAACGTCCAACGAAAATCAAGAAGTAACGCAGGAAAATACTCACGACTGGCAAGTAGTCAAAAAAAGGAAAACCCGATCCTACGAAAATCTACAGATGTACTCAAATCAGTCTTATCTAAATACACACAACAGATATACAGCACTTATCGACAATGACGTTAATAATGACGTTAATATGCATGAAAGCGAGCCAACTACCGCAACTAACACAATACAAACAAAAGAACTAAAACCACCGCCGATATTTATATACGGTGTAACTAATTTTAAAGGCATGGTAGACAATCTTGCGAAAGTTACCGATGATGAAACATATCATAGCAAGGCCCTAGCAGATAATACGATTAAAATCAACGCCATCAGCATTGATACATACAGAAAGCTAATCACCCACCTAAGAGATGAAAAGATAGTTCACCACACCTATCAACTAAAGCAAGAGAGATCCTACAGAATTGTCATAAGGAACCTTCACCATTCAATCCCAATTGATGATATAAAAGCGGAACTGGAAGGGGCTGGTCACAAAGTCCGCAATATATTAAATATAAGGCACAGAATAAGTAAAGAACCTCTTTCGATGTTCTATGTCGATCTAGAACCCAAAGAAAATAATCATAAAATCTTTGAACTGAAATCCATCTGTGGTACGATAATAACCATCGAACCCCCTAGGAAGAAAAGTGGAATAATACAGTGTACTAGATGTCAATACTATGGACACACTAAGACATATTGCACTAAGCCATTCAACTGCGTGAAATGCGGTGGGCCGCACAACACTTCCACATGTATTAAGACAAGAGATACCCCAGCAAAATGTGTACTCTGCGGCGGCGACCACCCAGCCAACTATAAAGGCTGCAAGGCCTATCAAGATCTATTGTACTTAAGAAGTAAATCAAGTCACACATTCCAATATAATTCTAATGCCACAAGATCACGCCCTAACACCATACCTGAGACCCGTTTCATCCCTAATACTAATACCCACGAGACCAAAAACAACAAGCACATGAACACTCAGAATATGTCTTATGCGCAGGCAACCACTGGAACAACAGGAGTCGGTACAATAAATGACTCATTCTCCATGATTACACAGCAATTAACCTCATTCTTATCAGAATTCAAAACCATGTTCGCCCAGATGATGCAGCAGAACTCCATGATGCTAAATCTACTAACAAGTCTCGTCAACAAACATTAGCAATGGCTAAGTATACAAGAATTGCAACCTGGAACGCAAATGGTCTTGTTAACCATAAACTTGAATTAATAGCATTTCTACAAATCCAAAAAATCGATATCATGCTGATTTCGGAAGCTCATTTCACAGACAGAACTAAAATTCAGATCCCTAACTATACCGTGTACAGTACCTGTCATCCTGATGGTACAGCGCATGGCGGCTCCGCAATCCTCATTCGCAACAGCGTGTCGCATCACGAGCTTCCCAAGTACCAAACAGCACACATACAAGCTACTAGTGTTAAAATTAATGCCTCACATTGGAAC
The DNA here is from genome assembly GCA_940337035.1 of Agriotes lineatus. Taxonomy (NCBI): domain Eukaryota; kingdom Metazoa; phylum Arthropoda; class Insecta; order Coleoptera; family Elateridae; genus Agriotes; species Agriotes lineatus. Next base: position 1,910 of record CALNHX010006324.1, read on the forward strand.
TACACTGTAACAGCCATCTATTGCCCCCCTCGCCATACAATATCGACAGATCAATTCAAAACCTTTTTCCAAACTCTAGGCCAAAAATTTATTGTTGGGGGTGACTGGAACGCGAAACATACGCACTGGGGATCTAGATTAATCACCACCAAGGGCCGCAACCTGTTTCGAGCAATAAATGATAACAACTACATACATCTTTCAACTGGTAAACCCACCTACTGGCCATCAGATACGCAAAAAGTCCCTGACCTGTTAGACTTTCTCATAGCTGCAGGAATCTCAGGAAACTACTTTCATGTCGAAGATAACTACGACCTCTCATCCGACCACTCTCCTGTCATTATAAGCTTTGGCACAGAAGTAATACTCAAACCAATAAACCCTATTCTGTCCACAAAACTAACAGACTGGGAGCACTTTCAAAACTACATCCAAGATAGTATTAACTTAAAACAGAGAATAAAAGAAACTAAAGATTTAGACAATACAGTTCAATACTTCACTGAATTTGTTCAGAAAGCAGCATGGTTGTCCACACCTAAATCTAACGTAATACAAGAAAAAATTAACATAGCACCCCTCCAAATCCGCGAACTAATTGCAGAGAAAAGACAGGCCAGAGGAAGATGGAACAGATCTCGTAATCCTGCAGATAAACGAATTTACAACAGACTGACCAGAAGACTCAGTAAACTACTGAAAGAACATCAAAATTCCAGCTTCGAAAACTACATCACGAAGCTAAACAAAGAAGACCACTCTATCTGGAGGGCCACAAAAAAGTTTAAGCGTCCTCAAATTAACGTACCACCAATACAAAAACAAGATGGCACCTGGGCGAGATCCGATATCGAAAAAGCCGAAGAATTCTCTCATTACCTGTCAGAAGTTTTCTCACCATTCGACGAAGTGCCAACTGTAAACTCCGAAGAGATAGCTAACTTCTTGGATATTCCTTGCCAGTTGTCACCACCAATCAAGCCGTTTACCCCTAATGAAGTCAGTAATGGTATTAAGAAGCTAAGTAACCATAAAGCGCCAGGTTACGATTTGATAACAGCACAAATCCTGAAGCATCTTCCAAAAAAAGCTGTCGTTCTGCTGACCACTATCTTCAACCGGATGCTTAGTTTGACTTACTTCCCCATACAATGGAAATACGCTCAGGTCCTAATGATACTTAAGCCGGGTAAACCAACACACTTAACCAGCTCATATAGACCGATCAGCCTGTTGCCCCTTCCTGGAAAACTGTTTGAAAAGCTTCTCCTAAGTAAACTACACGACGATTTAGACATGACCGACCTGATACCAAATCACCAATTCGGATTTAGGGAACACTACTCGACAGTTCAACAAGCCCATCGAATCGTTAATTTGATAGCTGTAAGCCTCGAGGAGAAGAAGTTCTGCACCGCAGCCTTTCTGGACGTCAAACAGGCTTTCGACAAGGTGTGGCATGTTGGATTACTATTTAAATTAAAGCAACGAATACCAAGCACCTATTACCTTTTAGTAAAATCATACCTTACCGACCGAAACTATACTGTAAAACACAACAATCAACTATCTACATATCACTCAATAAAAGCAGGTGTACCACAGGGCAGCGTCCTAGGTCCCTTCCTGTACCTCCTTTATACATCTGATATCCCGGAAACCGAAAATACTTCAATCGCTACATACGCTGACGACACCGCGATACTTTCTACACATCAAGACGCAGCTGAAGCTACACTACATCTACAAACACACTTGAACCGTCTCAGTGATTGGACCGACCTTTGGAGAATCAAGATAAACGAAAACAAATCTCTACAAGTAACATTTACAACTAGAAGAACCACATGTCCTCCTATAACATTTAAGGGCACCCCTCTGCCAGTTAAAACAGAGACCAAGTATGTTGGACTCCACCTAGACAGACAACTAACCTGGTCCCCACATCTTAAAGCAAAAAGGATGCAGATCGATCTAAAATTCAAGCAAATGTATTGGCTGCTTGGACCTAAATCCAAGCTCTCAACTGAAAATAAAGTCCTGCTATATAAAACAATCCTTATGCCCATCTGGAGATATGGTATCCAACTCTGGGGGTGCGCCAAGAAAACAAATATAAATATTATACAACGAGCACAAAACAAAATTCTTCGAGCCCTTGTAAATGCACCTTGGTTCGTTAGTAACCGAACCCTACACCAGGACCTCAACATACCGTTCGTGACGGATGTAATAGAAAAGTCAGCATCAGACTACTTCGCAAAACTTCCCGGACATGAAAACCACCTCATCCTACAACTCATGAACCCCCTACCAACAAGAAGGCTGAGCAAACAGTGGCCTATAGATCTGAACTGATAAGGAATACAATTCAAGTCATCCCAGTAAACCCTAAGGGAATCATCGCTGGATGAAGACCCTTACATGCCTCAACAGACAACATATTTACTTAATACTCTTATAATACCGGAGTAGATTGTAAATTTGCAGTTTTATCAATAAAAAAAAAAAAAAAAAAAACATAGACCGTTTTTGTTCATTAGTAAAAACCATGACTGATTCAAATTCTTGCGTCGCTCATTAAAACGTTAAAACTTGCTAAACTGAAGTGCTAACCAAAAGCTATCACTTTTGTCAGCTGATAAAGTTTTTTTGAATCACATATTATACGAGAGACTACGATAACGTTTTTACCATTGAACTACCAATTTACATATGTATACAGAACTTTCATACTAACGCGTGGTGTAGTTTGAAGAATGGGCACACTTCTCGAAAATTACTCAGCAATTTTATCTCAATTTATATAAGATTTTTTGTTTCTAATGTTACTCATTTGATTATAGACTATGTTCTCTTTTGCACCAGAAGGTAATTTGCTACTTCAGGATAGGTATTCGAATACAAAGAAACTGGTTCTTTCGCAACGTTAAATATTTGGGAGGGACTTTTTCAAAATCTAGATCGATGACCTGCAGTAAGTAATCTTGTTACCTGCATGCTAATTTCTCGGAATCCCCATCCGAAGTCCATAATTGATCTAAAACTAGTTTGAATATTAACATACTGCTTAAAGCTACATGTAGGCGCGTTTGGGTAATTCCCTCATGTTACCTTAGAGAAAGGAATGTTGCATTCTATAAATAAGTAATACCGACGTTTGTAGGTATGTTTGCCTTTTTGCCCTAGCAATTCATTATTGTTTGACGGGAAATTACAAGAAGAAGTGCTAATGATGTCATTTATTGTTACTGTGGCAAACCCACTTCAGCAAGGCGGAAATAACTTTTTGTACGTCGAAATTGGCACCTTTCCGACGCCCCATTACAGGTTGTGAAGTAATGAAATGGGACGATTATCTAGTTGCCTATACAGCAAATAAAACATAAAATTGTCTGTGCCATCTAGCAGCAAATATTTTGTAATTTAAGTATGTATAAACAAATAAACGAAAGTCTATGAAACACCAAGTAGAACTTTAGTAAATCACAGAAAATTGTTTGTGTATAATAGCTCTGTTTTTATGAGAAAGCATATTCCTGTAAAGAAAGGCCGTAGCAGGGAAAATATTTTATTTTAAAACTATTAGAAATAGGGTTCTGATGTATGCTTTTTTATATATCTAAGAACGCTGTTAAATTTAGTGTAGATTCCAAAAAAATAATTAATTGTATAATTGCAATAGTTTGTTGGTGACTGGGCTTCTAATAATTATAGGTTTACATTTTTCCTGATTTTGCTGTGTTACTTATCATGTTATATTTTTTTAACTTTTAAGCGCCAATTGAGTATTAAACAATTGTTCAGGATGTCGTAAACGTATATGTATTAAAGAAGTTCGTGATTTATTTTAAAAGTAACAAAATGTGAATATAGCAAACAAATCTTTAGAATTACGACCAGTGGCGGCTCGTGATAATTAGATTTTGTGGGCTCTTAATTTTTAACAAGAACTAAGCAAAAAATAATTAATGGTTCATTTACATTCTGTCCACGTTTTAATCGAAATAAACAATGATTTTTAATTTTAATAATCCAAAAGGGAACGCCAGACGCACAGAACATAAAGCACTCAAACAGCCAAAAATTTTATTTTTAATTTTTAAGCATTTAGGAGTTAATAACAAAAATAGAAAAAACAAAAGAAACCTATTTTAGAAGTGTTCAACTGGAAAATCACCTATCTCACATCAATACACATTAATAATGTAATAAAAATATAAAGTTTGAAAATAGCTATTTAAGTAACAAGGAATGGAAGCACCTGTTGACATTTGAGGTAGGCAAGTACAAGCCAAGGCAAAGCCGCGGCTTGTTCCCTGCCGAAAATGTTAATAGGCGATATTCCTAGTTATCTTATTATATTTTTCCCGCTGCTTATCGAAATTTTCCTAGATTTTTGAAAAAATCGTTTGGTTTGTCACCTGTCACCAGGATTAATTTTTGTGAGTCGTGTTATATGTAAGTCTCACATGTCACATAAACACTTGCAATTATAAACAAAACGTCCAAGTCTGCATCTTGCGTTGCAAATTTTATTATTCTAGGAACTTAATAATAATATTAAGTTCCGCTGTCAAGGAAAAGCAGCAAACAAATATAATCACCGACTTACACGTTTTGTTACTAAGGCTGTATCACTAACTTACATGATCAGCAGCGGGAAAAAATTGTTAGAGCCGTTTTTGAAAAAATCGAAAAAAACTGAAAAATCACAAGAGTAAAAATCTACTTCCGGTTATACGATTTTCTTCAAAAGCTTGCTGTCGTATCTACATAGTACACAAAGCTTATATATGAAGTTTTAACGCCATATCTTTTTTCGTTTTTGAGATATTCTGTTCACAGACACACAGACAGACAGACAGACACACAGCCAGACACAGACAGACATACCAATGAACAAAATAGTATATTATGTTATTAGGAGCAAAAGTTATATTTTACGTGGCGAGGCTGGACGGGTTATCTGCCGAGCTTGCGAGGCAGATAGGTACAGCCGAGCCACATAAAGATACTTTTGCTCCGAATAGCATATAGTATTTTTTCTTCAAACGTTTTTATAACAAATTATTTACAACTTTGTGAACAAAATTCGAAGAAAATTACTTGATCTCGTCAGCGGCAGATAAAGTTGTCAGCGGCAGATAATAACTTTATCTGCCGCTGACGAGCGGCAGATAATATTATCTGCCGCTTGGCAATAAAGTGACAGTTTAGCATCATCAATCCAGCAGTATAATGCCATATTTTACTGCCGTTTGAAGAAAAACATGTTTTTTGGATTCAGGTGACTCTAAAACGTGGAAGATTTGTTGAAAACCAAATTTCGAATTTTTGGGGTTAATCCAATACTTCCTTTATCGTAAAAGGAAGTAAAAACGAAACACGATAACAATTTATTTAATAATGGAAAACAAAACAGAGTATGCAATACATCACATTCAGATCCACAAATCCATTTGTTTTTCTTGTTAATGTCTTGTAAAATTGTGAGTTCCAACTTTGCAGGTTGAAACCTAATACCGGTGTTGGCGACCAAGTTTTTTTTATTTTAACATTTAGTAATGCTATTCTCAGCCATATTTTGTGTAAAACTACATGAAACAACGGAAATCACCTAAGGCAAATAAACACGCTCCAATTGCAACCGATATTATGTGCAAACACAGCTCACAAGGATACAAGAACGTCGTTGCTGCAGTGGCAGTCATTTTCAATGTGAAAGCTTGCACCACATTTGCTGTCTATTTCAATACTTCGAAAATGAATTTTAAACTTCAAAACATTTTGACAGTTTTATGGAAAAGCATGCTACAGATTAGCCAAATTTTATTGTTTTCAATGGCTCCCGGGATTAAGTTTATTTTTGATCTCCCCTGTATAACCAGGTTTAAGTAATGAGATCCAGAGATCGCTATTCGATACCGCTTAAAACATGTAAAACAATATCCAAAAAGTATGTCCACATAACATGAGTTATATGCCAATACACTCGCTCTTATCATATTCAGTAAGCAGCTGCTGAGAGCGCTCCGAAATGTGCTCGAAACTTATATGGTATTTACGGGCTAAAATGCTGTCGCTGCAGAATCGGCGATATAGCAATTTCAAAGCGACGCAAAGGCTCACGATGTTGCAGCCGAGACAACCGTGAACTCGCGGAGTTATCGTCATCGTTATCAGCTGCAACATCGTGAGCCTTCGCGTCGCATTGAAATTGCTATATCGCCGATTCTGCAGCGACAGCATTTTAGCCCGTAATTACCATAGAAGTTTCGAGCACATTTCGGAGCGCTCAGCAGCTGCTTACTGAATATGATACGAGCGAGTGTATTGGCATATAACTCATGTTATGTTGACATACTTCTTAGATATTGTTTTACATGTTGTAAGCGGTATCGAATAGCGATCTCTGGATCTCATTACTTAAACCTCGTTATACAGGGGAGATCAAAAATAAACTTAATCCCGGGAGCCATTGAAAACAATAAAATTTGGCTAATCTGTAGCATGCTTTTCCATAAAACTGTCAAAATGTTTTGAAGTTTAAAATTCATTTTCGAAGTATTGTAATAACATGTTGATAACCTTACTTTAATGTTACCTATCAATTTATTCTATACATTTGGTTTAAATTACATATTTGTGTAGCTTATTAAACTGTGTCAGTCACATGAACTATATAGATAATTGTAGTTCAAATATAGTGCTATAAAGTACATTGTAGACAATGGTCATATTATTCGTGGGCTTCTGTGATCAAGTTTATTTTTGATTGCTATGTATCATAACGATAGGATTGATAATAGACAGATAGAATTACAGAATAGTTACTTTTTTCTAATGACATATACAGTCGCGGCCATAAAAACCGGGACAGTTTTTTGACCTAATTTTCAAAATGCGAAAAGAAGTGCTGACACTGACAATTCTAATTAATAAATGTCATCAAAAGTCATTATTCAGATCTAAACAATGACTTTTGATGACATTTATTAATTAGAATTGTCAGTGTCAGCACTTCTTTTCGCATTTTGAAAATTAGGTCAAAAAAACTGTCCCGGTTTTTATGGCCGCGACTGTAGGCTGGTGATGGCTGGGAGACTGGATCCCCTGCCCAGTGTGCACAGAAACGTTGAACTAACGTTGAAACATAACTTTTGGAGCAAGTGTTATATTAACATCGAAGTGTCGCGAAAATCAACCAGTTTTTCAATGTTACGTGGTTGATTCTGCTTCAGCCTGTGACGGACGTTTAAGTCATGACCAAATAGGTTTTCAATATTGTTGCCCACTATTTAACGTGTTTTTTTACGTGTGGTTGTCAGACCGACGTCTTTTGAACGTAATGTTATTTACCGATATGTTAACGTTTTAACGTCGTTGCCTTTTCAACAGAAAATGTACTTGTTTTATACGTTAAAACGAGGTTTTATTAACGTTATTGCTTAGTTAAGTGTCAACGTTATAAGCACGTTACGTTTCAACCACTTCAACTTGATTTTACGTTGAAACGACATTTTAATTGATATAAAATTGATATTTGATTTAGGTCAAGTATTAACTACAGATTAGATATTGTGCCCAGCCCAACTGAATAACACGGCGACTTAATTTGATAAACGAAATCTCAAAACATATCGGGTAACTGCGTCAACATTAAATAATTCCACCCAAAGTCGACAGCCGTTGTACCTTAAATGAGCAAAAATTTAGCTTAGTGGAATATGGGACGTACAGCGTACTATGTATTTTTCTAACGCAATTTTGCTAGTCTTATGTCAAACCGGAATAATAAACGCACAACACGCTGATTCACAGATTTTCCTATTTTATTAGCAACACAAATGGCGACGTAAACAGTGAATCCCGGTCACCAGCTAAAGGGAGTTAACGGCTAGTCAGCATACTGTAACACTCCACTGTAGTGTGGTAGCAGAACGCTTTTCAATTGGTCGGCACTATCATGTGAGCAATGACATTACGCGTGAAGGCACACTGAGCACACGGTTGAAAAGGGTACAAGTTACTTGCTTTTGGGAACGTCATGCCAACGTTTAACATGAACGGCTGGTATAAAATACATTTAAAATCAACGAGAAATACATAATGCAAAAACGTTATTATCACGGTGTTGTAAAAACGTTAATTATATCAACGTTAAACGTCGACTACTAATCTAAAAGGCGTTTTACATTAACATTATTTCATAGTAATATAGAAAATATCAAATTTACGTGTTTTTAGAAACGTAAAATCTACGTTTTACATTAACTGCTGGTGTAAAAAGCTTTTGTCAACGACATATCGGTATTGTATAAACAGGCTTAATAATCGTCATAGCCAACACTTTTAATAAACGGAATAATTACGTAAACAGTAAACAGAATTACTAAAAATCAACGTCTAATTCACGTTCAGAAGATAGCCTTAACTATTGGATTACAATTTAACCTATAACTTTCAACGAATAACGCCTTTTTAACTATGTAAACGTCTTTTCGACGTCTTTTGAAAGTACGTGGTCCTGCTAGTTAATGATCAGCCGTCACTGATGACAACTGCCGTAATTGATGAATGGCATTCTTTCCCCTCTACAACTGTATTTATTAGATAACCACAAACATGAGTAAGAGCAAGTGTAAGAAATAAAGCAGAATAAGAATAAGATAACAGACCGGAAACAACGAAAACATCATTAAACATTAGAAGGAACGATATAAATGGTGTAATAGCATAAATAAAACTGGGATGATAAATAGACCGTGAGAAAATAACAGCGAAAAAAAAAGAATTGCTCAAGCAATAAATAGTAGAAAATAATCAGAAAATTATGATTTATTAGCATTTCTGTATGTAAATTAAAAAATAAAGTTTTTAATTTGATACTTCTTAAATAATGGAAAAGTATACATTTACATAATTCTTTACGTAAATCTACAATTGTGCTTCATTAAGATGCAGTAATGATCATTTAAAATTAAAAATAAATTAAATAATATACACTGCTGTGAACATCCGGTTAAGAGAAACATTACCACTAATTATTTAATTTCGTATTACGCAATCATTTACTACGAATCCATATAGGTGTATGACAGGATTTAATTTTTGCGCAGAACGGCTGTCGTCATTAGTCGACTAAGCACTAGGTGTTGATTTTTTAACTTCCCAAGAAAATAACAATTAATATTAACGACCTCATTCGTTTTTTTTTTGGCATTTGTTTAAATATTTGGGAGACAAACAGAAAATTGAAAAATGAAATGTATGTCCATTTTAAATCGATTGCACTATACATCGCTCACCCAACGGAAATAGTTATTTTTGTTAATATGCTACCAATTAAAGGGCGTGCACGAAAAAAATGCCCACACAAAAAAAGTAATAAAACGATCGTCTATCAAGTTAATTTATTTTGCAACGACTTCGACTAAAGAGAATTCGTAAAGTAAATGAGAACTAGTTATTGCGAAACATATGGGGAAGAAATCACCATTAGCTGAGATAGCGCATGGAACAGAGAAAGCCGATAATGTAGCATTTCAGATTTAAAGTGAAAAGGAATACAAATTTGCATCTGCCTCTTTCGATAACTTTAAAAAACTCTTGGAGGGACGGAGATTCGAACTCCCAACCTCAAGCTCGGCAGTCCTTGATTGTAACGTTACACCATTGTGACCGCTTAACGTATATTACTTATTAGCTACTAATTTCGCCTAAAAGCTTTGTAACTCTTTGCATTAACATTCCACACAAACTGGTGCAGAAACTATCCTGTTAGTTTATGTCGTTCTCGACTTACCGTATTTGCATCCATCCGGCATGACAGACACGCATTTATTAATTTTCCAGTTTTCTTTTAACGCCAAAGCGTTATATAGTTTCATGAGACCTTTCATACACTTTGGGTTGGTCGCCATTGATTGAACGGTTGCGACAAAAAGTGTAAATTTGTTTAAAAGGTTGTGGTCTGCCGAAGTAACAAAAAAGATTTAAAAAGACATTACAAGCATTTTTAGCAATTATATACTGTGTTTTTTTTATCGCGTTACAACACATTACGTCCAGCGTTTTTTCATAAGTGTTTAACATTTTGATAAAGTTTTAAATAAACTAATTTCATAGTTGCCATAGCGAGATAAAAAAGCCACAGTGTATATAGTGGCCACATAATTTTTGAAATTATGCTCAACATCTAATTTTTAGAAAATCTCGTCGTTAGTGAGTTTTACTTACGTCAGAGTTTAATGAAAGCTTAGCTTGGCTCTGTGTAAAATTTTAATCTTAGCACACCTACTAATTTTGAAGTACCTTGCGTGTATATACTGTCAGGGTGTCTCCAGGTTAGACGTCGGGGAGGAAACATGTTCTTTATTTACATTTTAGGAAGACAACTTTGTAAAGGAAAAATATATAAATATACAATGCAAATACGTACATGCCGTCCAAACAATTAAGAAATTTAAAATGTTGAGATACTTAAGGCTACTACTTACTTTAAGAACGAATTGTTAAATAAAAAGTGTCTTAAAATGGTCAACTACAAAGTTTCGTTGAGATATTTAAAATATAAACTTTTAAATTTGTTATATTTCATTTTTTGCATAATTTTTATTCTGACTTTCAAGGATTCTGTTAATTGACTTATAAATCACAATAACATAATAGAACCTTATTTAAAAGTTTGATAATTTGAAAGTTGGAATGTCTTTACGGAATTATTTATTTGGCCATATCGTGCCATTTTAAGGGAAATTTTCTTCTGTATTTTTCGGTAAATGCAAAATATCTGTAGTTTGGTCTGGCCTGTATTTTACATTTCACTATTTTTTTACACCATGTACAGTGTGTCTCACTTTAGACGGCACCACCCCAGTATTTTTTTATATATTATCAATTTAAAAAATTTCTTTTTCTGATTATATCCCCCACTAAATTCTAGTTTTAAGGTATGGTACTTTCTCTTCACGGTAAAATGCTAGCCTACTACGATTTAAAATAAACAGCAAAATTGAAGAAGTCGAATTATGGATTTTTTTATCAATAAATCTTGTTAATAAAAGTTCAATCGTTCAAATAAGCTAAATCCGAAATTTCATTAAAAACAAAAAAAAATTGAAAATCTCTTTCAAAAAATTTAAATGCCGATTTATGGGATGCATTACATGACCTTCCAGTTGCAGTACGCCAGGAAAAGTAGTATCAATTAGACGGGGCGCCAATACATAATGCAGTTGTGGTTAGGGAACGTTTAAATGAGAATTTCCCTGGAAGATGGATAGGTCGTAACAGTCCCGTAATCGCATGGCGACATAGATCCCCAGATATCACACCATCAAATTTTTATTTATGGGGAACTATTAAAAATAAAGTGTATAAAACTAGACCAATAAATATTCAACAACTTTGTGACAGAATAACTCAAGTCTGCCAAGACGTAAGTTGAGAAAAACTGAAAAACAGAAAACGAATAGAAAAATGTATACGTGCTATTGGGGGTTTAGTTGAAAATACTGTTATTTAAGTAATTACGGATCGTTTTTTATTGTATTGAACTAAAAGAGTAAAATAAAATATCATGGTAAACTTGTTAGATTATTATTCGAACTTTCTGAACTTGGACATTTTTTGAGAGAGATATTCATTTTTTTAATGAAATTTCGGATTTTTTTTTCGAACTTTTATTAACAAGATTTTTTGTAAAAAAATTCCTAATACGACTTCTTCAATTTTGCTGTTTATTTTAAATCGTAGTAAGCCAGCACTTTACCGTGAAGGAAAAGTAACATACCCTAAAAGTAGTATTTAGTGAGGGGTATAATCAGAAAAAATATTTTTTTAAAATCGATAATATATAAAAAAAAATACTGGGATGGTGCTGTCTAAAGTGAGACACACTGTACCTATATTAATTCCTGGCTTTTTATTATGCGAATCTTACCTTTTTTATAAGCATACATTTTTACTCTAAAGATTCTTTCTAAAACGTAAAATAAGAAACAATTTTCTCTACAACACACTATCCGTTGTCGCCATGCAGATAAATAATACTTAACTTCCATATCAACATACCGAGTTCCCGTTTTCGACGAAGTCTATTAAATTGTGCAAATATGCAAATGCTCTAATTTAACAGACTTCTTATCTCTTAATATAATCGATATTCCCGTGCTTAAGGTCCAAAACCGAGCAGCATGTATACAGGGTGTTTGTAGATCGCTATACAGTCCGTAACATCGTTAATAATAGAGATATCGAAAAAGACTGCTTTAATTCTAAATGCCAGTATACAACCTACAAATTGACGTAAATCAATTTATGCTATGACCTCCTATTTGTACCTGGTCATACACGACCTTGGTTTATTAAATCGAACGCCCCGTATATTTTTAGATTTTTGACCAGCGCTAAAAATACTTCGATATAATGCTTAAACTAAAATGTTGGACATTATTTTTTTAATTAACAAAATGTATTTACCTGAAGTAGGCCATGCAAAATCTTTGACAATCGAACAAGAAATTCAAATCAAATTCCACTTGACTCTAAAAGTTCCTCATGACCAAATTCTCTTATACCAAACGTACTAAAATAATTGGCAACCATGTTTTTTAATGGAATCATATTATTTTTGAATTGTTTTCCGTATTTTTTATTTTTTAAACGCTGAAATTAAACGAAATGGCGTTGCAACATCATTGGAAAGCGCTTTTATTGTAGTTTGCAACTGTTTGATATTGTTTTAGTACGTTGGGTGCAATAATTCAGCCATGAACAATTTTTAGAGCCAAGTGGAATTTGTTTTGCATTTCTTGTTCGATTGTTAGTGTTTTTGCATAAATCATACAGCACATGTGGAATATGCTGGGAAGAGCTTTTCACACTCGTCCAAACCTCCCATAAATCCTTGCTCAGTTAGAATATGCTCTGATAGAAGATTGGCAGCTCATCCCACAGGATGTGATTCGTAGGCTAATTCAAAGCACGCCAAGATGATGTCAAGAAGAAGTATTGAATTAATTGTCATCATAATTATGGAAGTGAAACTGATGTAAGCTATGACATTTTGTTATCAAACATTTTCTAGATTACTTTAGTTTTTAGTACTAATAAGCTGTAAGTTCTACAAAGATTACAAATTTAATTAAATGTTGAAAAACATGTAGCATTATTCAAATAAACAATTTATCTACATATTGTAACTAAATGAATAAGGTCAACATGAGCACATAATTAAATATTTTATCTATTGCAAGTTAATCAATACTTTATATTGATAAGTGCACTTGATGTGATCAGCAGTAACTAATAATTTGATTTTTAGATATGATAAATGTTCGGAAGGACTAATGCAATTTAATTTGCAACTGACTGAATTGAGCTTATTAATTGTCAGACATAATGTGAATAAAATAATACAGAATGATTTGTTAAGTACAGAAAGAATATGAGACGTTATGTAGTAAAAGTGTATAAGCCAGCAAAAGGAAAATTAGCTGAAAGGTGTTTCGTGCTAGCAAAATAATTATTGCAAAGAACAATGAAAATTGAAGGCAACCGATTGAAAGGCAGTTAGTAGTGAGAAGAAACTAGTGTATTAGTGCATTATAAACAAAAGTGATTTTAAAAGCAGAGCAAGTGTTGTAACAATTATTTCAGGAAAAAGACAATTTTAGTGGTTAGGCAAAGACATGACATCAAAACTGTAGTCCATGAGGTTAAACATGTTATCAATCCTAATTTCTTTTATAAAAATTTAAAATCTAGTTGCTAAGATACATGACTCTCTTATGTTAATAACAACTAAACAAGCTTGTAAAATTGGTGTTGGGGCCAGATTGAGCTCCTCAATTTATCACTTAAAATTATTAATAAAAAAGTCCTGTTTAATACCATTTGTGCATAAAGTTATTAACCAGTGTACATGACTTCTGTGAGTATAGTTTGCCAGGTGTTGAGAGGTCCAGGTGAATCAGATTAGCCAGCAGAAAAATTCTTCCAAGTACGAGTGACTTCGGGGGCCCTTAAGCAAGCAGCTTCGCCCAGAAAAAATAGTGCCTGCTGCGTTAGAGGGGACCTTCAGGAACCAGTACGTGCAGAAATTCCAACCAACAAGCTATTCCTAAGTGCATAATTCTCGTGGCGTCATGACGGACCGTATCCAGCGTCCGAGAGGTCTCCGATAAAGGTAGAATTTCACAGGGAAAGCGTTGTAGTAGATCCATTATTTTTGGATCTCATCAAGATCAGAAAGTTCCAGAGCCGTCTAGCTTCCAGAAATTTATGCAGCATTTGGCACTTTTGGCCGGATATAGAACAAAAACGATCACGCGTGGGTTGTGACGTCACACTAGAAACAAAACGAGCTTAGCAGTTGCTACGTCAGAGTATTAATATTTACCTGACGCTCCCTTGCCATTTTCGTCTTTTTAGAATTCAATTTAACGCTGTTTTCGCACTGCCTGCATGTTGTTTGCTAAGTCAAATTAAGAGGTTATCTAAATGTCAGATGGTAATTGTGCCCGCAATATTTGAGAGTATTTGTCATACAATGTGTTATTTGTCATACCAACTTTTTTTCTTAGGTTTATGAACCTACACCCTGAACTAAGTTTGTCTCATGTTCTACGGAGCAAGCCCGAATTTATTGCGGATAGATAAAATAAGAAAAGGGCAATAAACCATTTATTTGTCGTAATTATTATTGCAAAATTTTAATTTGCCCTGAGTTTGACAGGCACGTTCCAAATTGAATCTAATACTATTTATAACGTGTAGTTTTCTTTGCATTAATTATTTTATGTTTAAAAACTATTATATACTTCATTAGTGACGCGGGATTATTACAATATACACCAAGTTTCAACAAGATTCCCAAACTCGCCTTAAATGTACGCCACTTTGAATACGTGACTACTTTTACATTTGAGTAGTTTTAGTATACATTCCATTCCAGAAAACATTCACGAAGCCCTACAAACCTGAAAACAAATAGGAACTGTTTAGATACCATCGCATGTTGGAATAAACACAAATGAAGACGTGGACAAAGCGGCAAAAGAGGCAGCTACTGCACAATCTGAACATGTACAGCAAATACAAATACCACGTTAAGAGTAAAATCAAATATAAACTAAAGAAACAGTGGCAGAATAAGCGGAAGAACGCCCCTCCAAAACACAATCATCTAAGAAAAATAAGAGAAGAAACGGTAAAATGGAAATCTCTATAAAGCAGAAAAATGCAAGTAACACTAAGAAGACTGCAAATAGGGCACACACGCTTAACACATGGCCACCTAATGCAAAAAACCAAAACCCAATATGAGCCACTTGTAATACACGGATAACAGTCCAACATATTATAATCGACTGCAGGAAGTACACAGCACAATGAGATAAAAACAAGATGCCACCTACCGTAAAGAAAGCATTCGCAAACGATCCTGGGAGCATTAAAAACATATGTGTTAAAAAAAATCATTTAGGATAGACCTAAAGATAAAAAATCTACTCATGTCTTAACTTAAGTCTGTAGGTGAATGTCAGATTTCATTTTATTTATGAATACAATTGTTACTGTGACAGCCAAAGTTTACACTGCATTAAGTTTACTTGCATTAATCAAAAAGGAAAATAAGATGGCATTTACACAACAACACAGTCAATCAAAATTGTTTTTATTAAGTGTTTTGTATATGTTTAGGAAAATAGTTCAAGATTAAGATGTAATTTAGTTCTCTCTAATTTATAGTAGTTCATTTGCTTCAATAGGTAAACTTCAATTTGATCATGGCATACTGCGAATGAGTTTTTTTTAAACACACGATAATAAGCTACCTTATACATACCAGTATATTCAACAAACTGTAATCTCTATTATGACCTAATAATTTAGTTAAAACTGTACACATGTAATTGTACCTACTATTAATGGACTAAAGCCTGTGATGCCGAAATACCTGTTTAGTGTAAATTAAAAAAATCTTAAATAGCAGTTTTTGTAACATTTCCATCTTTAATTTTTTATTAAGAAAGATGTAGTAAACAGAACTACAATAGTTAACATTACTTAATATGTTACTATTACAAATAATCCAATTGACCGTATAGGATAATATTTACTTATTTAAATGTGTAAGTATAGTATAGATCTAAAGACTTAAATTCTACAGCAACAGCAAGCATACTGCAGTTTGAGGGATCAAGTTTAATGACTAAATATTTCAAAAATTTGTTAAGAAAATTCGTTAGAGATTTATGTGCGTAAATCGTTACCGCAAAACTTTTATTTTTAAGAATATCTGGAAATCGCTACTTTTCTGTTGTTGGGTACAGGAACCTCAAAAAATTTTAAAGATGATAGATAATATTTGCTTAAACTAATATGTATATATAATGACTTCGTGATTGTTTATGACTCATTTATTTTAATCCCGTATTTACAGTATTTTGAAAGGTGACGTTTAAAGCATCAATAATTTGATGTATTTGACGTGGAAAACATTTTTTATAAATGTGTGTATCGTCTGCGCACACTTCTGGACCACAATAGTGGGTGTTACTTTGGCTCATCGGATATGAAATGGTAAAAAGCGACGTCCAAGAATGCTTCACTGAGGGACTCCCTTTGCTATGATCGTACCCTCTGATCGTCGTCCATATACCTTTAAAAGTTATCAGTGTCAAACAGTCCATGGTAGTGGACCTTGTGTCTGCAAAATTTTGGGATTTGTTATAGCAAAGGCCTTCTGTTATCAGCAATGATAGGAATGCCGCTTATTGTATTAACTAAATCATACTGTAGAACTACTACAGGCACTTTTAAATCCAGACTTGATATGATTTTCAAAAAAATTTAATTTATTTTATATGATTGATTTCCATAGAGCGTGATCGCGGATATATCGTAAATCTATGAACTTGAACTTGAAAATGTTCCAGATATCGCCCATAAATTTAAAAAATGCAAATAAGTTTAGTTATTGCCATTATGTTGAAGCATTTTCTTATGTATCTTGTAAGTATTACAATAACCCAAAGACGATTTGTTTAAATTTCGTATGGGTTTTAGAAATTCCAACTTCTAGTCGTAGCTACTTTCAACGAAACAAAGTTTTTTTGTTTATTGAATGGCGTGACTACCTGTTCCAGCCCCTTTGTTTAATATCCAAAATGTGGGTTAGTGCTTACGCACAAAACCTGTCATTCTACGCATGCTGGCTTCGTAGGTGTAAAAACTGTTGAAAAAAACACTGCATTAGATGTAATCAAACTGCGCTAAATTTAGATTGTCAATCTATTTATAGTTTCATTAGTAGTAAAATTTCGCAGCTTTTATTGCTCTTAGATGAGCCATTAAAAACGGGTTTTAGTAGGTTAGAGTAAAGACCATTAAATAAGAACATAATCTATTAATATGTACGCGTATTTCGGAAGCAGGGACATTATGTAATACTGCAATCGTGCCCACTTTGCCAATTTGCTCCGGGCACGACTATACCAAGGCCTTTTATGTTATTGGAATTCCCTTGTAATTTTCATTTGTGACTACTCATGCCGTCAGTTACTTTTTCTTGATAGATTAGTCTTGCTTTAAGTGTTAGTTAATCATTATAATTTATCCGCCACAAACGTTTCCATGAGTACTGAGCATATATACCATAACTGTTGGGTAATGCAAAGTTCTGTACAAATGACACGTTTAATATAAGGTGGATTCCTATATTATATCTAATACTCAGTAATACATGTTTATTGATAAACTAGCGTTCTGCACCCAAATTGGGCGCGAATAATTCATTTAATGCAATTTGTACAAGAGTGCTCCATTTTGTGTGTCGAGTTAATTTTGAGGTTAGCTATCAACAAAAAAAATCCACATAAAAAAAGTCACTTATAAAAATTTGAAAACCCTCCTACTGGCTTACTTGCGTCGCCCTGAGTCGATTGACACCAAAATCAGCCAATTCGGCTCACGGGTTCGCTCTCAAAGTGGCGTCAAGCAAGGCAGCAATGAAAATTATTATATCGGATACCACGCCGTAAGCAAGCAATTAAAATTCTACAATAGTTCCACATATTCAAATAATTCCCTTCGTATGTTTACTTATTAATCACTTAGTATTATTGCTTCTTACAAATATATTCTGCTTGTCAGGAACTTTCTGAAAACTCATTAGTCGAACCATCTGTATAAGTACTGGTTTGTACTGGGAGATCGTCAATTTAAGGCTTTCGCATAAAAAAAGTAAACAGGCTTGGACACGTTTTAAAGCATTACTCAGAAATCCTTTTTATTTGTAATTTTATCAAAGTATAAATGAAATGACCACTAAATACGAATTAGTAGTTTCAAAAATAATTGCTTAGTGAAATATGTAAGAAATATGTATATCGAAGAGCTTCTACGATGAAAGGAGAGTAGTGGACACTGATTTCTAATAGAAGTTAACTATTTTTTGTAATTTGGCGTTTAGAATGTGACCCGTGAGATTTTTTGTTTTCTCTGTTCAGGTACTTTCAACGTACCGTCATGGTTTTTCTTCCAGCAGCAAAGCTACTGTCATAGCAACTGGTACTTGTTTGATTTTATTAAGAACAATTTACCTTAGGTTTCTGTTTTATTGGCACTTCTGGAGAATGTTGTTCCAAAAAAGTACGAATAACGTTATCACTCTACCCAGACGACGCAAGTTCTAAGATGTGGTAGGTTTAAGCGACCTCGAATAAGATATCATCTTGTAGGAAACAGACACACTTGTCGAAGAAACCACCTTCAATTTGTGGTTCGCTTTGACTGATTACTTTTTACTTTACTGATTTAAGGAATCCACGAAATTCCAATGACCAAATGTTTGAAAACCAGTCTGCTAGATCCTTGGTTCCTCATCCACAAGGACTCGTTTCAAGACAAATCAGCTACCACAAACCATAAAGTCTTTTGTATCAACGTCGTTTTTATCTTGATGAGACTTTGTTTTGTATGTTTTATAATGTGGTATTATTTTTAATAAATATTCACCAAGTGAATTAAACATATTTTTATTCACGAAAAGATGTTGAGCTCACGAGGACGTAGTGCGAGTGGTGTCCGCCAAAAAGTCGGCATAATATGGAAAAAAAATATTTTTGATTTTTCAAAAAAACGTTTTACGTCAATAATTTGTGCTTGTCTAAAAACCTATATAGCCCCTATCATATATACCGAGTGATATTTATCTTTAGAAAATGAAGTTTTTCGAAATTGTCAAAATCCAAAAAGTGCTATTTTTGGGAAATTAAGTAATATTTCAATGAGATTTTTTATAGTGTATTACTTTTAGCTAACTGAATAATCTCAAGGCTAGAAAACCCCTAATTTTTTTCAACTTTAGCTAAATATTAATTTTTCAATTTTAATATTATTAATTTATTATTATAATATTAATATTAAAATTCAAATTCTTTTATGTGAAGACTTTAAACATTTATAATTGGAAAAAATAATATAAAATGTTAATTCGTTCTTTAGATTTTTTATTATTTACCGAAAAGTAGTATGTTTGTATAATTTTTACGTTTTTTATGCAAGGCGCGTTTTAGGAGAAATATTTTTCAATTTTACTTAATATCTATTTAAATAGCTTCAAGATACTCTAATCTAGCCCTATTAATGAATTACTGTTACAAAAATCCTGTAAATGTTCTTTACAGTTGTCTAAATGAAGAGATTTTTTAGAACATGTAAATTAGATAAAGAAAAATCTTCTTAGTTAAAGAACTGTAAACGAAAATTTACAGGATTTTTGTAACAGTAATTCATTAACAGGGCTAGGTTAGAGTTTCTTGAAACCATTTAAATAGATATGAAATAGGATCGAAAAATATTTCTCCTAAAAACCGTCTTGCATAGAAAACGTAAAAATTATGCAAACATACTACCTTTCGGTAAATAATAAGAAATCTAAAGAAGTAATTAACATTTTATATTACTTTTCAAAATTATAAATCTTCAAAGTGTTCACATGCAAAATTTGAACTTTAATATTAAGGTTAGTATGTGAAATTTTGAAAAATATTTAAAAAATTAGGGATTTTCTGGCCTTGAGATTATTCAGTTAGCTAAAAATAACACACTCGAAAAAAATCTCATTGAAATCTTACTTAGTTTCCGAAAAATAGCACTTTTCAGATTTTAACAATTTCGAAAAACTCTATTTTCCAAAGAAGTAAAAATCACTCTGTATACGTATATGATAGGGGTTAAATAGGTTTTTAGACAAGCACAAATTATTGATTTAAAAAGTTTTTTTGAAAAATCTAAAATAAACAATTTTCCCATATGCCGACTTTTTGGCGGACACTGTATATGTTTTTATTCAATTTTAGCGAAATTTTGAATAAAAAATATAAAAATATTCAAATCAACATATGTTTGCCTATTCATCGTCGATTTCATCTAAATTTTAGTAATTACTTATATATTACACACTACAAAGAGGAAAATTTATTGAATGTAAATATTAGTAGAAATAATAAAAATATGTTGTTCTTCATTGAAACTTTTTTAATTCACTAGCGAATTAATAGTATATTACTCTACAAGTTGAGAAAAGTGATGTTTTACTGAACAAGTATGGCGTTAAACGGCCATACGAGTTCAGTAAAACCACTTTTCTAACGTGTTGAGCATACTATTTTATCAAATTTCATAAGAAATGCAAAACATTAAATTTTTACATACAAGTGACACCAACTGTCAGAACATAACCAAGATGAGCATAACTCATTCCTATGTAATAAAGCACAATAAGCAGCTCCTGTAGATGTTATGCATTTAGCAGTACTGAAGTGTGTTGTTGGTAATACTGTAAGTCTATGGGCCGGTTGCAGAAAGCAATGTTAAGTCTGGGGTTAGCTATCGTCGCGTCAAAGTGAACAAAATCGCATCAAATTTTGTTTACTAATGTATTAGTTACCATAAACATTTGAGATTTGATTCGTTTTTGTTCACTTTGACGTCGCGTTAGCTAACACCAGACTTAACGTTGCTTTCTGCAACCGGCCCTATATCAAATTCGAGGGTAGCAGGTTAGGTTTTGCGTCAATCTGTGTCAAAACTGACGCAAAACCTAACCTGCTAACCTTGGATTTGGCATAGACTTACAGTGTCACCAACAACACACTTCAGCATTGCCAAAGAGCATCTTTGGTATTGCCAAACGTAAAATGAATCGCCGTTGCTAAGCATAAAAGTGTTGCTAATGAGAAACGTACCACATTTCTTAACGATTTTAAATGAAAAAATGTAGTACATTTCCAAATAAAATGCGATAAAACACTTTTATTTCACTTGTGAATAATAGATTGTTTATGAAGGTTGTTATGGAGTTAATTTGTCAGGTTAAACTGTCAAAATTGAATAAAATAAAACGATTAGCAGTTATAGCCTGGATTATGTTTCAGGCAATTGATTTAGTGGAGTTGCTACATAGCGTATAATAATTTACTACAAAGTTTAGTTTAAATCCGACATTAGATAACAAGAAAAATATGTTTATTGGTGTTACATATTTGTATTTTTGTGATACGGCTAAAGACAATCTTTCTGCGTAACTCAAAGAGGTTTAACTAGATATATGTATGTGTGATACCTTCTCTTATGTTTCTTAATAATTTTTTTGTAATGTTGATATAGACAAAATAGTTTCATGACAGAATTATGACGTGATCACTTAATGAAACATCTCGTAAACTAGACAAGACCTGAATTTAAAATACACTGCAACGTTTTAAAAATATATTTCCAAATTTATTTTTACTGTAGTTTTCAGGCTTGATTTCCCTTTTTTTAAGTATTAAAAAATCGAAGTGGTAATTTATAACAACTTTAATTCACTATTGCACACTATAAAAAGGATAGAAACACTACACACAATCTCTTTCAGATAATTAACCTCATATATTGTAAACCAATCATATTTTAAGAAGAGGGTCAGATGCACCACTCACAAGTAATAAAGAAATTCTTACACTGAGAGGAAAAGCACGGTACTTCTTTTGTCATTCTGTCATTTTGACAAATGTAAAATTTAACGGAGAGAGAACTTCGCTTATTTTACTGGAAACGCAGGGCTCGACGCATGTACATATGTTATGTAAAAGTACATATTTTTGAGCTTAGTACATAAAATTACATAAATTTAAAAAAGGTACATAAAGTTCATATTTTTCGCGTTTCGACTATTTTTGATATTCCACGGAGCAGATAAAACTACTCACAATCGGTTAATAATAGGTACGTTTCTAACCTTCAAAACAGTAGGAAAGCGAGTAATTGTTTGCTTTACTTCCCAGCTAGCCGGGAAAGGTTTTTCCTGGCTAGGTAGCACTTTCAATGAACTTGTCATGTTACCTAGCAACAGCATCGTAGATTCCTTTGTTAAAGTGACTTATTAAACTGCGATAAAAATACGTATTATTTGAAATATTGCCCAATTAAATAAATAATAACAAAAACCTCGAAATAGGTAGAATTCGATTTTAACTGGCCAGCCAATTTCCACTAAAGAAAAACGCATGTTTACACATAGAAAGTAGCTCTTAAGACCGCCTACTGTAGAAACGCCCAACCGAATAATTTTTTGTCCCATTGCGTAGTAACTAGTAAGTATATTGATGTCGATAATTCGATAGTCCATTATTTGAGAACAATTACAATTTTTTTCACTAGTTTATTAGCAATAAGAATTACAAATATATGTAAACATATGGAGGCTTACTTGGAGAACTCACATCACAAAAAAACGGAAAGAAATGGACTTACGGCTTAAAAACTCTACTGGCTTATTGGCAGAAAGTCTAGTCTTTCAATTACAAAATAGCTTCAAATTTAGTGCCAATGTGCTAAAATTGGCATTTTTATAAGCATATCCCATTTTATTAAAAATGCCCCTAAAGATGAAACATTTACTTAAGTGGAAAAAATTATACGGGGTGTTTCAGGAGGAATAGTACGTATTTTAGTATGTTATAGTATCGTTCATTTTGAGCAAAAAAGTTCATATGAACATGTGTCCAATTCTCAATAGTTGAATTACTGCATAAACGAATTTATTATTTTATTAATTCTGACAACTAACATTTGATATACAAGATAAAGTATTGATTTTAGAGAAATGGTTCAAAAATCATACCGCCACACTCAACACACTTCGCTGTTCTAGTGAAAACGTTGTGTATTGTGCTTTGCAGCTCGCCCTGGCGCTCCTTTATTCGTACAGTACTAACTATAATGCGAGCCATTAATTCATCACATGTCTTGACTTTTTCTCCATAAACATCATTTTTCATCCATCCCCATAGCCCATAATTCAATGGAGTTAGGTTCAGAGACCTAGCTGGCCAATTGATGAGACCGCCACTGCCTATCCACCATTCTCCAAAAACTTGGTTTAGGTATTGTGTCATCTGACGGCTGTAATGAGTGGAAGCGCCATCATGTTGGAGGATCATACTAGCCCTTGTGGCTAAAAGAATATCATGTAACTTTAATGGAAGTTCATACGTTGCCGCTGTTAGACGCTCCGGTAATACAAAAGACGCAATCAAGCTATTGTCAACCATTCCGCACTTTACATTTACAGAGAATCTTTGTTGGAAATGTGATTCTACACTGGCATGTGTGTTGTCGTTGGACCAATGGTGAATATTGCGAGTGTTATTAATTCTATTATGGGTAAAAGTGGCTTCATCGCTGAACATTATTAGTGGAACTAAACTAGTTTACTTATTAAATTATTATTAACTCATTTTGTTCATGTTGTTATGCTGTATTTATGTTGAATAGCATATGTTGTCAACACAGTTTTAAGGAACATTGCTCAACTCGAAGCTGATAATTTCATTTGTTTCACCGCCTTCTTGTTCGAGTATTGTTACTTAATTATCGATTAATACTTTTATTTCATTAGATAACTAGGACATATGATATATCGTTGTAAAGAGAAATTTTTACAATTTTAGAATATGTAATAAAATTGGGTACGTTCCATTTAAAATTTTGAATGTATTTGCTACATCTAACACATTTGATGTTCAATTGTTTTTTAGCTATGGCAGATAATAGAAAATTAAATGTAGAACAACTTTTCTGCTATAACATTTTGTGACAGCTAAAATCAAACCGACTGTATAATATATACCCATAAAAACGTTTAGTAACTTCGAATATGTAAATAGAAACTATTTATGAACGAATTTTGCTAAGTATGACGCATTTTTAAAGTAAACTGTTAAATTGTGGAAGCGTTCGTCTTGTTGCAAAGAAACTGTACAGGTATTGATGATTTTATCTTTGTTCTCAGGAGCAGCCTACGGTAATAGCTTATTACAAAGGGGTAAGTAGCATTAGTAAACCTCATTTAGTTATGGGTTTTTTAATTTGTATTTTATAGAATATTAAAATGAACACTCTGGCTTCCTCCCCCAGATAAAGGATTTTGTGCTTTAAGTCGTGAAACAAATTAAGTCTTGGCATATCAAAGCAGAATATTGAGTTTTAAAATATATCGTGTGCGTATTCAATTTAAGATTAAATATAAGTAACATGTTTGAATACTGTGTTAAATGATTCATAATCAGTGTATATTATATACTTACAATTTTTAGTGTTAGATATTAATTGTACATATAGAATGTGCAAGTGGAAACAGTCGTACGTTGTAACTATATAGATATGCATTGCTGTTAAAATATGCCAGGTACTAATGGGCACAGGTTAATGCTGGTTTCTTTCCGTGAGAATATTAAAGCGTTAATTTAGTAAAGATGCGGATTAGCTAGTGCTAACATGGTCGTCTAATATAATAATGCAATGTAATTCACGTGGGTCGTAACATTGGAGATTGTTTATGTGCATGTTTATTACTCAGCGAGTTGGTCGTCACCAACTTAAAAAATACAAATGTGGATTTTTAAATTTAATTTCAGCAATATTTTAAACATTTTGTTCAAAAATATTGTTCCTTATAGTCACCTTATAGAGTAACACAAAAGTCAAGCTAACTACGTTTTCTTAAAAAAAGACAATTACATATACTATTACATGTACTTCGAGTATTTAGTGTGGACTGTCTTTTGACCAGAGGCGATTACCGTGCCTATCAGCACACCCAATCCCATAAATTTAAATTGATTGAAATGTACGAGAATTTTTTCAACGCCCACATGTCGAGTAAGTAGAAATGTTATTCCTCGCTTTTGATATCGCTGCAAATTTAATTCGTAGTTTACGCAATAAGCTTTATGGAATCTTTATAATGCGTTATTACAGACGCAGGAAAATTAAATTTACCATGACAAAGCCTCGATTTTCCAATATTATGATGCAATATTTGCTGCTACAGTGCTGGCATTTGTGTGGAATTTCTGTATCTTTATCACAACTAACGAGCATTATAGTCCAGGGTAAATTGCCCAATATCAGTTAAAATTTCTGAAAACACAGTATAAAGCTAAAAATTGCTAAACATATAGGTTTCAGTACGCTAATACTGAATATCTAGTGTTGCGGGCTGTGCGGGGAGGGGGGCTGCGCAAACAAGTAAACGACACCGCTCAGAGGGTCCAAATCCTGAAAAGTTGGCCCAAACCTCAGGTAAACTTAAGACTCGAGCAGAAATTGGTATACAAGAGGATTTTAGCTCGCTGATTATAAATATAAAATTAAAACTACTGTAAACAAAATGGGTTTCAAGTTGGCGGCTACATGTGAAAAATTATCAGCCTTTAATAAGTTTTCAAAGTAGCTTGTTAGCATTAAAAGTAGTCCACTCTAGTTTCCTTAATTATATTCACATATTGGAACGCTATCAGAGTATATTTGAGGGCTCGCCAGCTATCTGCAGAGGAGACGACGTGCGGTTCTTTAAATGATGTAATTTCCGAATAACATGAGCACCAACAAGTTTTTCAATTACAACAAATATACTCAGATAGGTCAAGAACTTATAAATTCAAAGTACGAGTAATTGCAGCATTTACTAACACAACATCTGAAATACAGAAGGTAGCAGTAACGAACTTAGATACTGAAAGATATAAGTATGTGCATTAGATTTACTAAACAAAGTATGCATATAATAACCAGTACAGAAATATTATAAGTTGTTATTCTGCGTTCAGTACTAAAAAGGAAGGGGTACCCCAATTTAAGGTTATCATAGCAGTAACTACAACTACTCAAACATATAAAACTACTAAAAGGTGCCGTTTCATATCTGACACAGTTACAGTTTATTTCATCAGGTTTGTGGTACGAATATCATTTAACACAACTATTAGATTGCACTACTTAACTGAGAGCTTTATGCTTATGCCGGATGATAACCCATGGCCCCAAACGAGCTCCAAGAAGCGGTTTCAAGAGGTAAACCGAAGGACCCCAAACAGCGTACAACAGCGGCTGCAATCAGTCAACGCCAGTAAAAGGCATTCACGAAGCCCTCCGGTAAAGGGTACTCTAAACTTGAACTAGGCTCTTGTGGAAGATCACTGAAACTTCTTAAGCCCCGGGTGATGTTTGTAGCAGCATTTTCTAGCAAGCAACCGTACTCGTTGGTAACTGGTACCGTGCAATTGAAGCATTTAACCCCGTATGTGTCGCTAAAAACCCCAGATAAGAGCTCATTGAAATTACGTTATCACAATTTGAATTAGGAGGTATTTACACTCACCCTGTATTACTATACAGGCTAACAGGTAATACGACAAGGAAATTCTGTGTTCTTAACCCGTCCTAAGACGTGGAAAAAAGTCTCAAAACAGTGCCCATAGCTCTAACCTGTATACCAGCAAAGCTTTCTCACAAAATAATTCACGAAATTGAAGCTAAAAGCTAAACTTGGAGCACCATACCCACAGAATCATGCCGAAAAGGGACGCTACATTTTTCCCAATCACACAACGGAAAAAAACGTAATCAAACAGTTGTTTCGACTGCCCGTAAAACAGAATACATCCCAAACGCTAACACTGCGTTTACACAACGACCGTGTCTTAATGAAGGAGCTTTTACACGGCCATGTATTTTACACAAAATAAATCTCAAATTAATTACGCGTATTACACGTACATTCGAAGTAAAAATGCTGTAAATAAAATGACGAATTCCCTATTTGTTAATGATTTTCTATAACAAGATTTGTTGGATTGTGGTTTTGTTCTACTTTGTTGTTGGCCATGCATTTAGTTTTGCTTGCGTTTGTTTTAGATCTTATTTGAAGTACCTCTACAATTTCTTGTAATTTTTCTCTACTTTCACTGAATGAATACCTTCTTCAGTAAACTAGAAAAAAGACTATGGATTTTACAGAATCTAGACGTACAAGCAAGAAATGAGATAGATTCTATTATATCTAACAACAAAAATATGGTTATGGACACACGTGTAATTAATACAGCGAATCTAGGTAGGGATCACTGTATGGTACGAACAACGGTGTATATGAACATAGTACAAGAACAAATGAAACTAGCAACAAGTAATCTCCTCTAAATTAACGTAGAATAGCTGAAAATGAAAACTACTGAATACCAGAAAAAACTTCAAAAGTATATGGCATCGAAAAATGAAGACACTCGATTGTTGCAATGCAGACATAGTACGTGGCGTAATAAAACCATCTCAAATGATAGCAACAAAACAGACACAATGCAAGAAAGAAAAACTAATTGAGGAAACGTGTTTTGTATAGGTGAGTGTAATAAGCCAACAACCTTATTTGCAAGATGGCGTCAATTAATATTCAGCAGCCTTCCTATGGCGTGCGTTTATTTTCAACGTGCTGCTATTGATATCTCTATATAGAAACGCATATTGTACCTGCCTAGGTGCGTGTGTCACGTATTCGTTGGCACCGATCAAGCGCACTTCGTATTCGATTGCGCCTGTCGTCACCGCACACTTCATAATACAACGATAAGCAAGTAAGTGAGACAGCTTTCTTTAGCCGAGCGGCTAAAGCGTCTGACTAGCAATCAGATTACTATGAGGCAAAGTAAAATTTTACCATTTTCGCTAAATCGCTACAGAGCTAATTCGTTGAGCGAGGAATACTTGGGCTGGGAAAGATCTAATTATATTAAAAGCGAACAAACTGATATATTTTAAACAAAAATTATGTCGTATGCCATGGAAATTGAGCATCGCGGGTATGTTGTTTTAGCCGACGATGCTGAATTTTCTTGGCAGCTTCCATGTTTTGATTAAGGTTTGAGTGCATATTTCCACTTTTCTGCTTTGTAGGAAAACTTTGAAAGTAAGATAATAATTGAATTGGACAGACTAAAGCCACCCTTAAAACTTTTGTATGTACACTTTGGCTGTAGGATTAACAGAGAAGTCGGTAATTTACTATTAATAATTTAACATGGGATTTTCTGTTTCGCAGTCAGCGTATACTTATGATATATCAATTGTATGAGTTTTGATGAAAAATTCTTGCGAGAAATAGACGAGAAAACCTACGTTCTTACTGATTTTAAACAACTACCGGCACAATTTGTTTTTGCGGCAAAACACAAGAATGAAGTTTAGAACTAAAAAAATGTCAACATTTTAAAAAATATCTTGGGTGAGGGACCATTTGCAGTTTGGCAACCGGCACCAAAACTCATGAAATTTGTTTGAAAGAGTGTCATCAGAAACGTCTGTTGCCTTTCACCCGACCTATTGTATTGTAACACATCTTTTATTTGATAGTTTAGGGTAGTTTCGTGTTTTACCTGATGCTGTTAGCGATTAAATGAAAAAACCCACAAATTCAACAAACAATTTATTAATATCTAAAAAAACCCCACTTAAACTATGTAGCTTTCAAGCAGACCTAGATTTTACACCTTCCAGCAGTACCAATGGCGTCCTGCAGGCAATGAGATTCGAGAATCCTCCCTCGAATTCCTCAGGACCCTGGTGTGGGCGAACGGAACTTCCTCGGCGGGTAGATGACTACTATTTGTGTGCCAGGGTAGCTTCCCCGGCAATGGCGAAGACACAATTCATTTCCGAAGCACTTTTGTTTCTTAATTCGCACAGCACCTCAATTCACAGTCCTTTTTCACTATCTCCAACTAGGTACCGGCCTTGAGACGGGCCGCTACCTTCTGCCTTCCAGGGCTTCAACCACCTCTTTTATTTCTTGTGCCCTTTCTGGTGCCCCTACCACTAGAGGTATGGAAAATTTAGAACTCGAATGCTTGCCTGCTACAGTATTTTGGCGTGATTTGACTTAATGGCATTATGCGAAGTATGCTGTGGATTGCTAGAAAGCCAACATAACCCCGATAGTCTCAAATTCTGCCCAGAATTATACCCCATAAAGACTTACTGCGCAGTAATTTAAAAAATATTCCTGGCGAGGCCTCAGATCTTTTAGACAAGGAAAACTTACTTCTGCGGCAGCAAAATTTGATAAGTAAGTTTAAATCTAGCTTTCGATTATTTTATGAAAATTGTTATTGAAATTGATAGAACAGTTCGTAATTGTAAATCTAGTCTTAAGTTATAATTAGAAATCCCTTAACTTTTTACAGTTATAGTGAAGTTTTTTTTTAATTTAATTTGTCTAATGTTCCAAATTTAACGTGCGCAATATTTCTTATAATTTAAACACATTAAAAGTGTATATTAAATTTGCAGATTTTATATCAATTATTGTGCGTTTACTAAACGAATTTAGTAACAAGTGCATAACTAACGAGACAATTTATAAAATTTCTATATTACGTTTGCCGAATAGCTTCAATAATATAACTGAAACGGTCTTGATTGTGCAAAAACCCAATTTTACACGTTACAAATTAAAATGCTGGGGAGATCAAAATATTGTTCAATTTCGAATAAAATGGAGCTGCGTACAATCGTGTTACCAATAGCATATTCGATTCAAATTTAGCGCTCATTTATGGGAGGGGCTTCTACTGAATCTGTTCAGTGAACGTAGTATAGTAAAATAATAAACTATACTTTTTCTAAAATTCTATGTAATTGTAAATTTACTGGTATACCTACTGTATACAATTACTGAACGTTATACTTTTATTTTGACATATATTTAATATTTGAGTAGGGTTACGGTGTGCAGCGAACTCCTGTTGGGCGAAAATCTTACGTTTTTCATTTTTCAAGTCTGAGTATGGCTGATCCTTTTGAGACATTATTATGTTTTTTGCATAGTGATTGTGAAAGCCGGCTTTTTTAACGAAAAATCGTATTGAAAGTTTCACATTTTTTAACGCAGAAAACGTGAAAAAAGTACACTTTTTGTAACTATTTTATTGAAATGTCAATATGACAGTAGTCAACTAAATTTCGACTTCTGTGCTTGCATAACTCGTGCTACGCACTCGTTTGTAACTTACACACACGTATATTAATGATGCTGTTATCCCACTTGTATAGTAAATAACTATTACATACTCCTTTAAATTTTAAATGCACCCTAGTAAGCTATGAACCTCTTGTTTAACAAGACTATTTATTAATTTTATTTACATATACAACCATCGACATTTAGAACGATGGTAACTTGAAGTGTTGCTTCACAGTGCCATATAGCTGAAGAGTGTATATCTTTGTGGAATAATAATACTGTAAGTCAAGCATGTAACTTCCTTCTGGAATATGGGGAGGAAATTTACTTGCGATTGGTGCCCAATTACATATCATATAAATCCCCTGTAATATATTTTTATAAATATTGGTTAGAACTGAAACTAGTTTGTTTAAATTATACTACGCCTTATTTAAAGGCGATTTGTATGTGATTTGATTTTATGCAATATTTACCTTAACCATAGGACATTTAGTGTAATTTCCGCAGATATAAAAACTTTGAAATCCAAATTCGTCTTTAGCAATGGAATCGCAAAGGTTAATTGTAAAACTGATTGGAAACAGGCGGTACTCGTTACTGGCCATTCTGTATCCTTGTAATTTAATCTACATCATAAGAAACGTGTAATCATTTTTACCTGGAGATTAACTTAATCATACTTTTAAATGATTTCCAAAATCAACGTTATATACCAACGTTATATTAGTAGCTGTGTAGGTCCTATTGTGTTTAAAATTTAACGTTTTGCCATATTTCAAGAACTCTGCGTTGTAATTGGTCACTTCTAATCGTTCATACTTTATACCGTAATCGCTTTGCTGAAACTAAATAAAAATTATTTCTTTATGGTGGAACTAATTATTTATTACCATTTGCGCTGTAGGTATCCAAAGGACTATACACACAAAACAGCCAAGCATATTTACTTGTTAAATGTAACCCAGCAATATGAATATGTGAGTTAAAATCTTAAAAATATAACATTGCTACCACATTTCCGGAATTACATTTTAAGCTAACTTGCCATCAAGATAAAATCAGTACAACTATAGTAATTAGTTTTGCCATTAGGCTTGCCGATGACTGGAAAAACATATATCACAAGGACTTTGCAGATTATTGTGTGCTACGTTACGGATTTTATTGTGCCGAAAGTTACTTCTTATCAAAACATTCTGACAGAAAACGTCAAAATTTAATCGGCTATTTTAATGCACTTGGAATATTACTGTTGATTGACACATACAACTAATCAGAAACAATGGAGTTAGAAAGTTGGACCAATATCAATCGTGTTACACTGAATATACACCAAATTGGTCTCTCGCGTAAACACCTCCACTTTGTGTCTGTGTTTTCAGACAACTTTTTAATTTTAGCAACTAAATGAATAGTTCTTGTGATATTATACAGGGTGTCCCTGAAAAGGAGGTCAATCCGTTAACCACATATTCCTTGAGCAAAAATATGACGATTTAACTCAACTTACCTATGTACAAAGTTAGTTTAGCCGCTAGAGGGCTTTAAAAACGATAAACTTTTTAAAAAAATTTCAAATAAGTCGAAAAATCTTTGATAGATTTTATGCCATGTTGTAACGTAACACTAGGCTTGTAGGGATTTATAATTTTTTTTTTTTTGCTAAACCGTTCACAAAACTAAAATTTTGTAAGAGAGGAGAGAGATTCTAAATTAAAGTAACTATTCAGAAGAAAAAATTGGTAGTGATTATACAGGGAGTTAAAGAAATATGGATGGATAATTTATTGTGACGAAGTTTTTAAACACCCTATTTTTTTTTAAAGTTAATCATTTTTAACCCTCTGTATAATCACTACCAATTTTTTTTCTGAATAGTTACTTTAATTTAGAAGCTATTTCCACTCTTAGAAAATTTTAGTTGGGTGAACGGTTTAGCAAAAAAATAAATTTTGTAAATCCCTACAAGCCTAACGGTACATAACAATTACTGGTTCAGGCTTGTAGAAATTTAGAAAATATTTTTTTGTGGCTAAACCGTTTACCCAACTAAAATTTTGTGAGAGAGAAAATAGCTTCTAAATTAAAGTAGCTATTCAGAAAAAAAATGTTAGTGATTATACAGGGGGTTAAAAAAATATGGATGGATAATTTATTGTAACGAAGTTTTTAAACACCCAGTAATTTTCGAAATTAGGGTTTATTCTTCAAAAAGCTGTGGTTTACTGGTACAAACACATGGCCAAAAAATGAATAAAATCTATCAAAGATTTTTCGACTTGTTTGAAAAAATTTTAAAAAGTTAATCGTTTTTAAACTAAGCAACTTTGTATATAGGTAAGTTGAGTTAAATCGTCATATTTTTTCTCAAGGAATATGTGGTTAACGGATTGACCTCCTTTTCAGGGACACCCTGTATATGCATACATACATCTTCATTCGTGGTATTTTTCAAAAGCCATTTGCTGTCAACTTTTGTGAGGCTCCTTGGCACATTTTAGAAAAATTGGATTATACTTTATCCTGTGTTTATACGAATCATCGATTGTACTTCTTTAAAATAGTAGATAAGGAAGTTTGCCAAGTCACTTCGACACAAGTGAAATAATTTTCTTTGTATTCGAGAATGATGCGAAACACAAGACATCGTCAGATGTGCAATAGCAATATGTCGAAAGTGACGGGATCATGTGGACAGAATGTATGAAAATGGTTAGCGAAATGGACAGACCCAAAATCCCAGTAAAAACGAACAGTAGGAAGCCCACCCAAAAGGTGGAGCGAATGTTGGACGTCCGAATCCCAAGAACAGTCATCACTGAATTGATTGAGGCTAATCAATTGGAATAAACACGATATTGTTCTATTAAGATTAATATTATAAAGATTTTGTTGTCATCCATGTAAAGTGATTTAATCCTATATAGCAGGGGTCGGCAACCCGCGGCCCGCGGGCCGCATGCGGCCCTTTGCAACTTTTTGCGCGGCCCGCCAAAGCACCAATATAACTTTAGGAAAAATCAACAAACTTAGAGCGTAAGCGTGCCGAAATGTGGCCGGTGACAAAAATGCGCGACAAACAGAAGCATAGTGGGAAACCTATTTTACTGCGCAAGTTTAATCCCCACTCCCCAGCCAATACGACGTCTCGCTTAGCAAGTGTAGCATTCTTTCTAGTGATGGGCATAATCGGATGATTTCAATAATCGGAATGTTCCATTTCGGAATGTTTATAAAATCGGAATATCATCCGATTATTTTACATTCCGTAAATGCAAGCAAGGGAAAACGAGCGAAATAACAACAAGCGGAAGGAAGATGAAGTGCGTGCAAATTTACGATGAGAGCACTCGCCGTCGCGCCGTAAGCCCTTATCTGCGTTGGCATCTATTGTTTGGGTTTGTAGGACGGTCAGTAATAGCTATTTACGTTATTAGACCGGTAGCAACATTTTTATGGCCGCGCCAATACTTTACAGGTCGAACCGTAGGGCGAGACCTGTATGTTTGGCAAGGCCATAAGAATTCTACCGGTCGTGTATCGTATAAGATTTTTTAGGATACTGCATTGGTAACTAGCGTTTACATTGTTACAAACGAGTCCGGTAGATAAAATTTACCGGCCTAGACCAGTAGTAGTTCTATTACTACTGGTCTAGGCCGGTAAATTTTATCTACCGGACTCGTTTGTAACTATGTAGACGCTAGTTAGCAATACAATATCCTAAAAAACAATTTATGAGTTTGAGTCGCACAGGGGGATATGAGGAAATAAAATATTTTTTCAAATTATTACAGTAGTTACGTTAATAGACTTTCGGAAAATGGTAGTGATATTTTAAAGTTTAATAGCACATAAAGTACATAATAGATAGTATAAAACAATACTTGAATTTGAAGTCTGTAGGTGTACTATCTAATAATTAATCTACGAAATACCACTGCCATTAGTGCCATTCACGTATCATACACGTGCGCACACGGCGCGACCCGTCGACATTCGCCAACCAGCATATAGCAGTCAAGTGAGTCAATACAACATTCCGTATTCCGTTCAGTTCAAATTGGCATTTCGTTTTCTCATTTTGTGTACCGAATAGTAAAATAATCGAATTCTGAAAGTTCCGAATTTTGTGCACCGAACAGTAAAATAATCGAATTCCGAAAAGTTCCGAAATAATAGGAACCTTCCGATTTTTTGAACAATCGGAAACTTTCCGATTATTCATTCCGGATATTTTCTTTTTTTTCCCTTTAAGAATTGTAAAATTTTTGTTCTCTAACATTATTGTTATTATAGCATGTCAATAAAAAATAATTTTTTTCTATATTTATTTTTAATAATATTTATACTCGTATATGATATAAAAGCACTATTTAAGTTACATATGAATGTGCGGCCCGCATAAAAAAATTTATTTTGAAAATGGCCCGCCGTCCGAAAAAGGTTGCCGACCCCTGCTATATAGAGTGCTTTATATAATCCTATAGACTTAAAATTTTCGTGTATTTCGCCTTGTGTATAGGCGGCAGCACATATTTTTCTATTTTCTGGGTGCGCACATAAGGTTTTCCTCGCAGCATTTCTAACCTCACTCGCTGTTGTACAGTAAAGTTTGTTTATTTTGCTTAGCGTCATATCAGCACAATATATGTACCTACCCCTTTGATTTTCTAGTTAAAAAAATCTGCCTTGCCAATGGCCGAGCTCAGTAGCTCAGTGGTTAAGCATCCTGTTTACTAATTCAAAGGTCGCAAGTTCAATCCCCGGTCCCGGTGGGGCGTTTAAAAAAATTAAAAATGCGGATGAAAGCCTCGACAGAATTTCATTTTTTGGAAGAGGTGTAAAACCGTGGGTCACATTGTGGCAATCAATGTATGGCATGTAAAAGATCCCTTCTTAAGGTTTTAACTCCTTAGACTTGGCAAAATTCTAATAGGACTTTGAGCATATGGCCACAGCAGTTGGTGTCTCAGGTACGTGGTACTCCCATACCTAGACCTTATCCATAACAAACCTTTCATTAACGTCAACAATATCAAATCAACTATGATATTAGAACGATATACGTCAAAATTACGATCTATACCTCATGATTTACTTTATGATATTTTCTTATAAAATATAATAGGTGCTTTGAAAATTGTATGATGGTTTTCTATGCTTTTAATGGCTCTAAGGATTATCGCTTCTCATAAAGCGTACCTATATTATAACCGGTTTGCGGAAAGTTCGTTCCCCACATTTCGTTCCCCACATTTCGTACCCCACATTTCGTTCCGGGCATATTTCGTCTCCCCACATCTGGTACCCGGAAACTTCGTTCCCGAGTGAGCTCAATTTGTCTTCTAGATTACACCGCATTGAAAAACGAGTACAGCGATCGGAATGCAGTTGGAAAAATGAAAGATATATTAATTAATTTATTTATTATAATAAACTGATAAGAACTATATACAGTATGTCCCCGGAATGAGTTTACAAGAGGGAACTAAATTTTATTTTTAGTTTTACCAAAGAGCATTTTTACATAAAAATGTTGTAGGAATTATAATTACTGCTTGGTTTGTAAAGAATTTTAAGAAAATTTTCAGTTTTTCAAAAACAAGTCGGCCTGGACAGTTAAGCAAAAATTATTTTCTTTAGGAAGATACGTACTTAGATTAAACCGTCATTTTCTAACTGTATTCCGATCGTTGCACTCGTTTTTCAACGCCCTGTAATCTAGGAGACAAATTGAGCTAGCTCGGGAACGAAGTTTCCGGGTACGAGATGTGGGGAGACGAAATATCCCGGAACGAAATGTGGGGAACGAACTTTCCGTATTCCGTTATAACCAGTGTCCGGATTGTGTATGCAGTTCTAAGAAGTAATTAAAAGTCGAGCTTTAGGCTATGATGCAGCAACAATTTGTTGATTTTTGCATGCAGGTGAAACAAAAGGGTATGGAATTATTTTTAATCACTTCAGTAATATAACTAAGATCACTAACTGGCCTTGACTTTATAGGGCGACTGTGATGCCATGCAATGACATGCCGCTTTATCAACATTAATTGCACAGACCTGAACTTACTGCATATGCGATTCGGGCACTGATTATAATTTTTCATTTAATGTTTTGCGCAGATATAATAGTGTGCGTTATTAGGGATTGCATAAACCCAATACACTTGAGCTACATTGAAGTCAAATACACTTGCTTTATTTAACTTTATTTTTCCGGAAAACCAACCAACCGAAATTTTGGCATGGACTTATGGCCTGCTAAATAAGAGTATAGTCTGAATTGATAAGTTGGTACTTAATAATTGACAAAAGTTCTTACACATATACCAGTGGTACTGTGGTAAATTTTCTACAAGAAAGGTAATAAGGTACTTTATTACGGCGTTTTTTTTTCAGAAATCTGGCTACGTGAATCGCCAGTTTTTATTAATTTTTTTATGCGCTCTTTCTGGTAGCATTCTTCCTTGGAACTTTTCCATGGTGAGCCATATGAACCAGTCGACTGGTTGTCCATACGAGTAGCGTGCTAATTCTGCTTCCGTCTTCCTCGTGTCACCCACCTCACGATGTCTCGAGTTTGGCAATTCTCACCGATGGATCCACTCCTCATTCTCTGAATGTTTATCCAGGTATTGTGCTAATTTTGTCATATCTGTCGTTGCATATGTCATTACGGGTCGTATATTCGCACTGTGCTCTCAATATTTAGAAATCCGTTTTTAAATGGCCTCTAGCTTTAATAAATTGATCCTTCATCTCTTTCAACAGATTTTCTGGCTTCGATATTAGTACACTTAGATACATCACTTGCTGAATAATTTTATTATTGAAGACTGAAATGGGCCTCGGCATCCCTAGCCTGAAATGTTGGTTTTCACATTTAAAGATAATAAGCCAAGTTGCATTTTCCTGTTTTATTATTGTAGATTTAAATGTGTATTTAGTATAATTGAAATGTTCGCAAAGCTCCTGTGCTGGAAATGTATTTTTAATTTTAATTTAATTGTGTGTTGCAATAAATGCACGTCCAAGCTTGCTAGCGGGGCGAAAGTAAATATCAACTTCAAAACATTTTTCGTTGGCTTTTCAAGTTCAACATTCGTCGCACGCAGCCTCAGCGAGAGCTACGCTTGCCTTAAGGCAAAGTATTACAAGCGGCTAAAAGGACCCTACAGTCAATAAATTGCTACATATAAGTGAAAAGTGTAGCGACTAAGCGTTTGCCGATCCCGTGAATGCAATTTACGTAGTGTACATGTACGTACACCAATTGTGCTATTTTCAAATGCACATTCGAAGAGCCCATTTTGGGAAGCGTCACCTTAGCAGCGTGCGAGGCCTTCTCTTCATCGGCGATTCCCTGTATGATACGTTGTACCGTCTTGGGTCAATGACGCAATCTAAGACATGGTAAACACCAGTTTACGCAGCAACCAGTTCAAGTTAAAATGTCTGCGGGTCAACATGCAAAAATATTTCGCAAGCGGACAAGAATGTTTTTCGTCAGCGTAAAAAAATGTGGGAATCTAAAAATGGTTGGTGTTACGCCAAAACCATATTTGGACATTTGTGTTTTTTAAAGAGAACTATTTCAACATTATTTTCGATAATATTTTACGTTGTTCATGTATGTTTGCAAGTTGTCTGCGAGTAGCCTCAAGCTATATCACACGTAGGTTGTGTTTACTTTTATTAGCGTTTTCTGTGTTTGTATTGGTTTTTTGTGTATTGTGGGAAGTCAGTTTCAGTCCGAAAACACTGCAGTTTGTCCAGATTTCAGTATTCTTTTGGCAGATAGTGTTCTTTCATAAGCCATTAACTAAGGTGTTAAGAAGGTTTGATGTATACACTGAGCTAGCTAAGGGACAAAAAGGGCAAATAAATATTTAAATAAGGGGCGTACGAGACGTCTGGTTCAAATTCCACGAAGGGCCAAAGAAACGCGTTTTTTTTTTGCTGAAATTGTCATTTTTTACTTTTGGGCTTCTAATTTAATTAGTCTTTGTAGACATTTTTGCAAATTATCTTCACTCACTAATACAATAACTTCAGTAAATTTACAGCCTCTGTTTGGTAACCTTACCTTCGCTGGTGGTTTGTCGATAACAAGGATACAAAAGTCATCATATGACCTTGATGAATACCTTTTCTTCGTTCTTAAGTTCTTTGCGTGGCTTCCCCTAGATCCTTTTCTGGATTACTTCAGGGGGTCCGGGCGTCCCTTAAACTAGCATGCCGTAACTAAGTGAAACCGGAACGTCCGGGCCGGGAGTCGAACTCTCGCCCGAATGCCCCTTGTTTCGCTACGACCTCGGCTGCAGCGGCGGAAACCACTGACGCAACGGGATTCCACCTTGATGGATACCTGGCCGAACGGGAATGCCTTTTGTAATTTATCATTTGATTTTACTATGTTTGTATTGCTGGTAATCTAGATCTTTCACTAGTTCGGTTTGTTATTGTTATTACATTTTCTTTCGTGACATATTTCCATCACATCTTTTAAATGTATATTGTTCTCGAATGCTTTTTTTGTTGATGTACATTGAAAATAGCATTAGTCGTCGACCTGTTTTTGCGAAAACCCTGTTGGTGTTCGTTAAATCTTTGTTTTACACCTGCGCTGCAGAACAAACATGTTTTATACGAGGGTAGCACCGTAAATTTATGCAATCTAATAAAACAGAATTTTGTTGCTAAAAATAATTTTTCTACGACCACTACTAAAAGTAGGCCGTTTATCACTTGCTTGTTTCACTAAAAGTGACGTTTTATAATTTAGCGTGTTTAAAGAGATCAGCTGTTTACTTTTAGCGCATTTGTGGTATAAAGTGAAGTGAGGTTATAAGCCACAATTTCGAACTGTAAGTGAAGTTGTAACGTTATTCTAGTTACTTCTTGCATTAGAGGTAAAGTGTTTTTTAAACAATTAAAGCGTTATGTAATGAATACAGTCAGATGTGTAGTATTAATAATTAGGTACCTTTGATAACTGACTTTGACAGTACTGAATCCACAAACATTCACCTGCGCGTCAAGGCCTACTGTTTATTATGACATAAATTATAACTGTCGTAGATGCAAACTTTTGTTAAACCGACATTTATGGATTAATAACAGTCAATTTAAGGTCGTAGAAAAAATATTGTATGCAACTCGTGCATAAACCTCAACTTTTAGCACTTGTTGCATAAATAGCTATTTTGTTATTATTTTTCAAAGTATTCGCTCTTAAACTTTATACATTTACGCATTCGATATAACCAATTTTTAAAACATAAATTCCACTCTTCTTGAGTCACTTGAGAAACAAGATTTTTGAAACTTGCCACATCTTCGGCAGTTCCAAATCGCACACCACCATCATATCGTTTAGTCGAGGATATAGAAAGTCGGTGTTAAATCGGGACTGTATGGGGGATGAAAATTTTAACTTGGAAGCCTCTAAAGGTTCTTTTGTTTGATGCGCGGTATGCATTACTGAAGCATTGTCACGGTGCAGAACAATCTCACTTTTTGGGTGCCGTAACGAGCTTGTTGAATAACGTCTGGCAGGCATACTGCTGTTTACCATTCTGCGGTAACTGTACGTTTATTTTCAAGCACAACAGTTGTGATACATCCTGATTTTCAAAAGAAGCAAGCAATCATCTTCTTACACTTTGAGATCGCTTCATTTTAACTGGATTAGGATCTGTTGTGCAGAATGCCGGTTAGATTCGGGTTCAAATGTATATATCCAGCCTTCATTACCAATTATGATATTGTAATTTGCTTTAGACCTACCTTCATCATATTTCTTAAGAGTTTTCTTACACCATTTCACACGCTGTTGTTTTTGCGCTTCTGTTAAACTATGTGGTATCCACCGACAACAGACTTTTTTTGCCCCCAAATAATTATGTAAAATCGCTTTTATTGCAGACATGCTAATGCCCAAAGTGCTCCCAGTAATTCTACATGTAACTCGATTGTCCTCCTAAATCATTCTTCGCACGGCGTCTATGATTGTTTCGGTAATTGCTGAAATTGGCTTTCTCCCGATTCGTCTTCTTTTTGCCTTCGTTTTCTTTTACTACTTCTACAGATTTAGTGGCGCATAGTAACGATGTTAATTTAAGAAAACTTCTTTAAGTTATTGCTTTAGAAGAAATCGATTTCTGGAAAGCATCATGTTGTTTGAAAGTTTCAACTGCAACTTGCAAATCTTGTCGTTTTTCAGTGCTCCTGTTTGGCCTTTATTAAAAAGAACAAGCATTGTATCACGCTGAGAACGCATGTAAATATCTCTGCAACTTCCATGCTTATCGAAACTCGAGAAAAGTAAATTTTTCGTTCGACTTTTCCTTCGCTTGGTCTGAAAAAAGAAATGTTTTGAACAAGACGAACAGAAGGTGGATGGACACATCGCTGACTGGACACAACGCCGACCGTCTAAAATATTTCAAAGATGCTCTGTCTCATTCTAGCTTGTTTAGATTAGTTACAGCCTTTGATCGTGTGATTCACTTCAGACGGTCGGCGTTGTGTACTATGCCAGAGCAGAACAGGTATAGATCTCATCAAATAATTATACAAAAAGGTATTCTACAGCAGAGATGTGATAAAACTCTAACAGACCCTTCTCGTAGATAATTTTCCAAAGTTTACACTGGCATATACTAAATAAGTATTGTTGTAATAAAGCATTAGGAAAGGAGATATATATATATAAGATACAGCAATAAAATACCTGTGACGCTTTGCAATAATGGGATTCCATGGCAAGAAAACTTTCATTATACGCTTTATGCCTTCAATTACTTGCGGTTTGGTCTTATTAATTGGTGTTTTGCAGCTGCATTTACTACTGTCGTGAGATATGCCCCCGGCATTTTCTCCTTATAAGCTTTGTCTACCGCTTCACGAAAAATTTTGTTTAGATTCTTTTTTTCATATTTTACACTCCTTATAAAATTGATCAAAGCAAAAGTTTTATTGGCCAAAAAGCAAAAAAAAAAATATATATATAATTTCGAACAATCATTCGCTATTTGACTTTAACAATATTTGCAACTAGATATTAGCATTTGTGGAATGTGTGATCAGTTTTGTCTTAGGAAATATGAAACCATTTACAACTTCGTAATTGAAATTATTTATATCTTTAAATTTAAAACTAACACTTTGTCACGGCAATATAATTCAGTACTCTGCTATGCTACCAATGAATGACTTATCTTCAAAACTATTAACTGTTGTGTCGGAATACGAATCTGCGTTTAGCTTACTATTAGTAAGAGTAAATTTGGAAGTGATCTTTTTGTGAAAATATGTAGGTGTCCTACGACACTGCATACTTAATTTTCTGTTACATATTAACATTTGCGTGAAATTAATGTCCTCGAAAATTAATTTATCCAGTTTTTGCGTAATAGAAAAATAACTTGTGGAATATTAAATCGATTTCGGAAAATCTGCAAACTGGAAAAGCCCATCAGAAAAATATTAATTTATTCGGCCGTGGGAATAGTTGTTCTTAGTTTATCAATTAACATATAGCGGTAAATAAGCGAGGGACTAAAACTGATTGTACTCAAGAACTTTTCAATTACGCTAAAGGAATGGTGGCCTGTGGCAGCTATGTTCGGTGCATAGGGATCCCCTGGTAGGTTTTTTGGTCACTAAATTTGGTAACAGGTTGTGTTAAGATATTATTAGCAAGTCTGTCTTAATTGAGTGACCGGCAAATCTGTGTAATTACGCAGATGGATTTAAAAATAAACCGGAATAGGCTGATGGCTAGATGCCTTGCTAGTTCTGTCTCCCCACCTACTCACTTTTTACAAAACAACACTTATTTTTATGGATTGTTTGTAATTCTGAATGGAATTCCAATGTTTTGGTGATTCACCAACTACCTGGTTCATTGCCAGGTTTCTGCAAGCTTCTTTGATGAGAAAATAGATTCCTGATTAATTTCAGAAATATTTTTAAAGTCTTTGTTTTCCAAATATTGCTGGTAATTGAACTCTTAAAACAAATCGTTGTGGGCGGTAATTGATCTTAGCAAGTAAGTATGTATAACTGAAAATAAATGACTTCCCGTGCTTTGATCTGGTGAAATTTGTTTGGAACTTTTAAGAGTCGTCCAGCTTAGTATTAAAAATTATATTTTTCTACTTTCGTTGCAGAATGTAACTTTTCTGAGTATTTGTTTCGTTCTGAAAACGCCCTTTTACTACCCCGACAGGATAAATGGCAGGTTAGGTTCGAAATAAAGTTACATAATACAATTGTATCGTCAACTGAATATCAGGGCAAAAAGGGCGTTTGGAGAGGTGAAATTTAGCGACGGAAGAGTTAGTAAAAATGAATACAGTAGTTGTTACTTCTTACACTTTAAGTTGAACTATTCAATTTAACAAAATCAATCGAGTTATTTTGTGTATACAAATAAATTCATCCTAATATTTTTTAAATGAAGAATACTTCTTCTTCTTGGGGTTCCGTCTCCTAACGCAGGTTGGATATCATAATGGATATTTTGATTTTGGACACCGCTGCTCTGAATAGGTCTATCGAAGAACAATTGTACCA
Organism: Agriotes lineatus; assembly: GCA_940337035.1. Lineage (NCBI taxonomy): Eukaryota > Metazoa > Arthropoda > Insecta > Coleoptera > Elateridae > Agriotes > Agriotes lineatus. Next base: position 44,861 of record CALNHX010006324.1, read on the forward strand.
CTCTCTTAAGTTCCTAAGCCATGATGTCCGTCGTCTTCCTGGATTTCTTCTTCCCGATATTTTGCCCTGTATAATCAGTTGAAGCAGTCCATACCGTTCTCCTCGCATAACATGTCCGAGATATTGCAGCTTTCTGGTCTTTATGGTTCTAATTAGTTCTCTCTCTCTTTGTCCATCTGGCGTAAGACTTCTTCGTTTGTTTTTCTCTCTGTCCATGATATTCGCAACATGCGGCGGTACACCCAAAGTTCGAAAGCTTGGATTTTATCTGTATCTCGTTTTTTGAGCGTCCATGCCTCCATTCCGTACAAGAGGATTGTGAACACGTAGCATCTCGCAAGTCGGGTTCGGATTTCCAAATTTAGATATTTGTTGGTAAGTAGGTTCTTCATTTTCATAAAAGCAGCCCTGGCCATTTCTATTCGTGATCTTATTTCTTGCGTTTGATCATTATTTTCGTTTATTATTGCACCCAGGTATTTATAAGAACTGACTCTTTCAATTTGGATGCTGTTTATTGTTAGATGTGCTGGATATGCTAGAATTGGTTTTTTAGAGATTACCATGAATTTTGTTTTCTTTGTATTGATTTTCAGGCCATATTCTTGACTGATTGTATTCAACCGTTCGACCATTCTTTGTAAATCTGAGATATCGTCGGCTAGCATCAGTGTGTCGTCGGCATATCTGATGTTGTTTATAGATTTACTGTTGATTGTTATGCCAGCGTTTACTCCATCCAGTGCTTCTTCGAATATGGCTTCGGAGTATATATTAAATAGCAGAGGTGATAACACACATCCTTGTCTTACTCCTTTCTGTATCTCGATGTTTTCGGTTATCTCATTATCTATCTTGATAGCTGCCGTTTGATTCCAATATAGATTTTGTATAATTCGAATGTCATGTGCATCGATTCCTTTGTCTCTAAGTATTTGGATTAGTCTTTCGTGTTGAATTGTGTCAAACGCTTTCTCGTAGTCAATCAGGCATATGAATACATCATTGTTCATATCTAAGCATCTTTGTAGTAAAACATTTGTTCCGAATAACGCATCTCTAGTTCCTAGTCCGTTCCGAAGAATACTTTTTTGTGGTTAAACAATAACTTATTGCCAAACATCAGGAACCGGAATTTAGAAAAAGAGAGAATCTGTTATTTAGTTTTGTTTAGATGAAGATAAAGATGTACCTACGCCAAATTTTCATTATAACTAAATAAGTTTTTTAAGTTATTATAAACGAAGCAAATTTGATAGTTCATCTTTAAATTCCTGCAGTTCTGCTCGGAAGCATCTATGAGTAATGTTTATCTAAACGTTGGTGTTTATTTTAACGGGTGAACCCGTTCTTAAAGTTTGTCGGTGGAATCTTGAATCACCATGCATATGAACGACGATTTAGTTTTTGGCAAAATAATATTCAGATCACTAAAATGTATTGATCATATTGAATAAATTACTGGACATGCTCAAACGTTACTGAATTGGGAAGAATAACAAAACAAGATGAGATGGTGCAAGCACATTATCAGTACCTAGACAGAGTGCTGCTATGGAGCGGTTTTTGTAATCTGCTCTTTGGGACGCCTGATCCTTAGGACACATTTAGTTTTCGTAACCTGTTTAACCGGTGGTATGGCTGTTATCATATAACTGGCTAAAGATAATTCGTAACGCAGACAGGAATTAATTGTTGCAAAATATAGACGAAGGATATCGGTTTGATATATAGTCAGCGATTTACCAATACCGTTAACAGAGAGCGCAGAGAGTGCCGATAATGTGGCATTTCAGATTGACAAGGGATAGAAAGTTGCATCTGCATTTTTCGATAATTTAAAAAAAACGAGGACGGAGATTTGAACTCGCGACTTCAGACTCGGCAATCCGACGAGTGTGCCGCTTCGCCATCTGGACGAGGTAGTTATGCGTAACGTCTATTGCTGTTAGCTTATATACAAATCAACAAATAAAAGCGACCAATCCTGCTTACAAGCTTTTCACTTCTTTGCATTAACATTCCAAACAAACTGGCGAAGAAATCACTATGTGATTTTTGAGTAATCGCGTTTACACCCACGTGGCGTGACATACTTTAGTTAATTTTCAGACTTCACTTTAAACCCAAAGCGGTTGCTGTCTTTACAAAAGTTATGTAGTTTGAGAGAGACCTTTCCTATTATTTTGGGTCGGTCGCGAGAGGTTACGATAAAGATTGTAAACTTGTAAAAATGTTCCAACTCGAAAGCAATACCTTCGGCAGGTCGTGCCGAAGTAAAGTATTGGTGTTACAAGAAAACTAAGATTTGAAATAGATTTTCATAATTTCGTGCACAAATGCCACACTCATAATGGGTACTGCTGTTGTGCAGTTTTGTGATTACAAACTCAAAATTTTTTGTGTCTGATATAAGATGATAATTTGCAATGATCTTCTATCTGGGTATATGAAAAACATCTTTACGTTGCAGTTATTATTACTATCAAAATTACTCTCCACATAAGCTTGCTTATATCTTTAGTCTTTCAAATGTCAGATTGGCTTTACCTGAGATGTTATGTGTACTTCTGCATAGTAATAATAATTTATCCGGAGCACCAATTATGTTCTGTTAAATAAATTTCAATACTAGCTCATTTAATAATCTTTAATACATGAAAGTCTTTACCCAAGTTAGGACACCCATTTGTAATTGCTCTATATTTTAAATAACTTTTTCGTTCACAGTTTATCGGTTATGTAGATTTCCTGAATATATTGAAGTGTCCGTTGACAATTCACTCGACCCTTCAACCCAACTGCTCTTATGAATACTTCTCAGCGTATTTCAGGCAATTATTAATTAGGCATTGCGTAGTTTAATTTATCTATCATAAATCATTTCTTTCAGAAGCATTGTTACGTGTAAAAAGTGTAATTGACATTAGATTTTGTGCACAATTCTTGGCCATGTAAAAGCTCCTTTATTTGAACACGGTCGTCGTGCGAACGCAGCTTTAGTGATTATGTAGTGATCTGATTTACCGGCAGACTAAGCAGCTGTTTCAAACAATTCGTTTTGGGTTTCGTTTGTTTTTCACTTTTGAAAAAAAGTGGCGTCGTCAGAATTCCTGTGATTGTGCCCCAAGTTTTAGCTTTAAGCTTCAGGTATTTTAACATTATTTGTGGAAGCTTCGCTTTAATGCGGTTTACGGGCCTTGAGCACTTATGTGGGACAAATATGTTCGCAGGTCCACAGGTTTGCTAGCCGTCCTGGTCTGTATTACAGTGTGAGTGAATTACTTCGATTCTGGTAACGTAATGCAATTAGTTGAATTTCGTCCGGTATCTTTAGCGTTACCTGTGAATTGCAAAACATCAGCGATTCTGCTGCTTGAGAATTCCCTCCAGGCGTCACCCGAAAGCTGTTACAACTTCAGCAATTCTTCTTACTTCGGAGTGCCCCTCTGCTCCTGGGCCTGGTTAGAGTTTGGACCTCATCACCTGAGGGATTTGTATGCTGTGACTTTTGTCAGCATCCTCCACAGCCTGGTCTAGGCTATTTGATTCACCTCACGCACAGACATGACGCTCTCAGATTATTAGTGTACGACCTAATGATCTGTAGTAATGATATTGATACCGCGGGCAAAATGTAAGAAACTGTAGCTGTTCTTAATAATGCAGTTGTTCATTTTTTACTGGTAATAGAGTTTCTGAACTGGTTACTTTATGCAGCGTTGCTAAATGAATCTAGTGTACTGTTTACACCATTCATTGTCTGATTTCGTTACTGCTAGCTTCTGTATTTCTGATAATGTGTTATAGCCTGCTGCGATTGAAAGATTCAACCTGAGTTTATAAGTTCTTGACCTATCTGAGTATATTTGTTGTAATTGTAAAACTTGTTGGCGCTTATTATATATGGTAATTACATCATTTAAACAACTGCACTTCGTCCCCACTGGGTCTAGCTGGCGGGCTCTGAAATATACTCTCGTAGCGTCGTGATGTTTGAAATATTTAAGGACACTATAGTTAACAAGAAGTTACGTTAGCAGCATTTCTTTCCAAGTTTTTACATAGCATACTATAGAGCGTCTCAGGGTGACAAGACAGCGTGGAGAGGATAGGGAATGCTTTCCTTATGGGAATTTCGCTCCGACGTTGCCAGTTCTATGCAACGGGTGATGGTATAAGTTGACCGAAATAGACGAAAACCAGAAGTTCCCAATAAGTTCTCACGCAAAATTTTAATTCAGAAAGCATCATTTGTAGTTCAGATTAATCAGTTTGAGAAAGTATAATTTGTAATTCAGAAACCATTATTTATACAGGGTGATTTATAATAGGTGTAAAACACTTTACTATCTTGTTCCGGAAGTAATTTTAAGATAAAAATGTCATATGGACATAAGTCATATTCCAATTAGTTACAGAACTACAACAGATTTAAATTTTAGTGAATTAGTAATGATTATTAAAGAACAATTTCAAAACATAAGTAAAAACAAATTGGAATATGACCTATGTCCATATGACATTTTTATCTTAAAATTACTTCCGGAACAAGATAGTAAAGTGTTTTACACCTATTATAAATCACCCTGTATAGAAGATTATAAATAATTAATACCTAACTAACGATTCGATATCCACTATAATCAAAAAAGTGTCCGAAATGAGTGGCGTGGGTGAAAAGAAGCTTTACAACGTGAGACAAGAGTACACTTCACCAGCTGGACTACTTCCTCCAAAAGAAAGGCCCAAAAAGCGCAAAATTGTTACATCTCGTGAAAACAAATACGACGGAGAAATGAAGAGTGACATTCGCAGAATAGTGCACCAGTTTTATCGGGACAATATACCGCCTACAATAAATTCTGTGTTAGCTGCAGTAAATGGCAATGCAAATTTGCCTAATTTTTCGCGCGCAACAATGCATCGCATACTGAGTGACATGGACTTTGTGTATGAAAAGCGTGGCAGAAAATCTATTTTAATTGAAAAGCAAGAAATAATCTCTTGGCGTCATCGTTATTTACGCGAAATTTGTAATAATCGTGAAGTTGGATACAATATCATGTATTTGGATGAATCGTGGGTAAATATTGGACATAGTGTATCGAAAGAATGGGTCGATAAATCGATTAAATCGCATCGGGATGCATTTATTCGTGGATTGACCACAGGTTTGAAAGCTCCTACAACTCGTGGTCCACGATTTGTCCTGTTACATTCAGGATGCAAAAACGGGTTTATTGATGGAGCAGAGCTGACTTTTTTGGCTAAGAAAAATACCCAAGATTACCATGATGAAATGGATGGACCCAACTTCGAAAAGTGGTTCGAACATCAGTTGATTCCGAATCTACCAGAAAAAACTGTTGTTGTTATGGACAATGCGTCTTACCACAGTAGAAAGTTAGAGCAAATTCCGAACAGTAGTTCAAATAAAGCCGATATTCAGGCATGGCTTCGGTCTAAAAATTTTTTTTTTGAAGAGGACTATTTAAAAAACGAATTGTTGGAAGTAGTTAATACCTTCAAACGAAACTATGATGGGTATAAAATAGAAGAAATTGCAAAAAGGCACAATGTGAAGATCTTGAGACTCCCGCCCTACCATTGCGAACTGAATCCTATAGAATTGGTGTGGAGTGAAGTAAAAAGGTATTTAATTTAAATATTGTCGTAAACACTGTTTAATTTTGGAATTTATTGAATTGTAATGCAGCAAAAGCTTCCAAAATGTCATTTAAATAAATTTTTAATGTTATCAAAGAGCGACACTCAAGATATTATAAATACATAATTAAATTAAACATCCTTTGCTTAATTAGTTTATTGTCCATAATTTTCTTATTTAAAATTATATCATCCACGATTTATCACCATATTTTTTAATTATTTATTATTAATCTTTAAAAAGTAAATTTAATGCACAATTAAGCGGATTTTTTTTAAGGTACGTAGCCGGACATAACACGAATTTTAAGGAGAATGAAGTCCGAAATTTAATCAGTGAAGCATATTTGCGAGTTACGCCAGAAAAATGGAATAACTATGTAAATCACGTAATAGCAACAGAAAGGACAATGTGGGAAGTCGATAATTTGTTAGAAGATATAGAACCAATTATTATAAATATAAATGATGCAGATAGTGATAGTGACATTAATAGTGAAGCGAACAATAGTGACAGCGAGTAGTGATACACGAATTGTACAATTTTTAAACTTTACAATTAAAAATTATAATCAGTTACTGTTTTTTCCAATTTCTATTTTAAATATATAAACTCGATTGCCGTGAAACACATATTCATTTTATTTATTTTTACCGGCTATCAAATCCACAAAATTTGGCGAATTTTATGCTTGTTAAAACCTAATTTTACTCATTAAAAAACTATGACAAGTTCCGATTAAAAGAATTATGTGTTTGTGATAACGGAGATCCTACTGTACGTAATTGTTTCGTTCTTAAACTTGTTTGAATGCCACTGACAAAACGTACCAGGTAATGAGGGATTATAGTTAAGCTGTCTCTATTACAATAGCCGGATTTGTTTGTCTGTGATGGGGGCATATTTTCTACAGAACACTTTTGTGGAGACATATGGCATCGCTGTTTGCCATAAGGCCCTGTACTGTCTAGTCACCCTGAGACGCAGTATAGTAGATAAAATATTGTATGCACCACGGGAGATATTCATGTTCTTAATGCATAAATATCTATTTTTCACGTGTTAAAAAAAGTTAAACTTCGCGTATCTATAGCGATGCATAAATGTCACGTTTTTTTGACGGCTGTAGAAAAAAGTAATTTAAAGCATTTGCTATTGCTGGTAAACAATTATAAATTGTTATAATTTTGAATTTATCACGTGACAAGAAGCTTACCAGTGATTGGTTGTGACGTAGGATGACGTCAAATAGTGCGTCCGGCGCAGATCAGCGACCACGTGCTTACTTGCAAGATAGTCGTCTCGTGTTGTGTCCGCGTTTCACGTGTTTTGCAATTTATAATTCGTTATTCGACAGTTTGTTGCTTTTGGTAATAATGGCAGATGCAATTATGGTGGCAGAGTATTTTAAAAATACTGCAGACTTTGCAATAGGAGAATCCAGTGGTGTCAAAGCTGATAAGTAAGTACTGTAACGTAGGTATTCATTTTTGCGTTATAAACAGTTCACATAATGCAATACTGTATACTAATGTAATAACTGTAAGTAATTGAAATAATTATAAAATTTTAGATCTGGGCGCAGGTCGTACGGAGACGCTGCTATCGGGTGCAAGTTTGTCACACAATGAACATTTGCACTGTTAAAGGGAAAATTACACCGGAGCATCGAATTACCAAAGCGCAGTATAATGTTACTATATTAAAATTAATGAAAAGTCGAACAAAATTATCAGTGTAGAATGCCATGATTGTGCTGCGTCAGAAGGTTAGTAATTAATTTTATTAAAAATAAGTACTTACTTGTATTTATTCAAGAAAAATCAATTGACAAATATCAATCAATAGCACCATTATAAAGAGACTCTTGGTCTTCAGCTGTAATTGTTGTTCATTTTCTAAGGGCATACTCACAGATTATAATATGAGAGAATGCTACCGTTGCTCTGGTGCTGTAAATTTTTGGTGCTTTCTATGTAGATTGTTGTTGTTGCTAAATAGAGTGGTAGTGTTTGTTATACTGTTTAGCATCTCTATAGGCCCTCGGACCGTAACAGCCATATTACGCCTTCTACTGAGGGCCAATGAACAAAATTTACGGTTGCAAAACAACATAAAAATATTTTTGTATTAACAAATTTTACTACTATTATGACTATGTATATGTAGCCCATAAATAGATTCCTAATTTATAAGCTACATGCAAATTTGAATTAAAAAATAAACACTACAATTTTTAGGTGGCTGTAAGCATTCCATTGCTTTCGTTATGTGGCTTCATCGGAGGAGCGAAGAACCTTCCCCAACTGAAGTGTAGTGCTATTGGAAGAAAAGCCAGCTATCCAACATCAGTGCTTCTAAAAAACAGCATTTAACTTTAACAGATTTTTGAGAAATGAAGGAATTGTCTTCAGATGAAGACAGCAACAGTTTTTTCAGCAAGCTCGTGAAAACCTCCAAGCAGCGAAAGTGCAACAGCCAACTTCTCAAACATTTTAGTAGTAATGCAACTATTAGCAATTTGGGTTTATTTCAACTGCTAATAAGCTATACAGGAGAAAAAGATACTCAAAATTTTTTAGGTTATTGCACTGAAATGATGTGTGAGTAGTATATTCAAGAAGCCATAAAAAATACAGAGCAACAGTCAAATAACTCCCTCTGGTTTGAACGGCGTTATGGTAGAATAACAGCATCAAAAATGTATCAAGCTGCCCACTGCAAAAAAGCCGATGGTGTTTTCGTTGAGCAAATTTTAGGTGTACAAAAGCTACGTGATACAGAAGCAATGCGAAGGGGTAGACTTTTAGAGGATAGAGTAATTCACATTTTGGAAAAAAGATTAAATCGCCAATTTAGTCGTACAGGACTTCATATTTCCACTGGTTTGTATTTGAAACCACCGTACGCGGTATCAAGTAAGTGCTGCTACCCATCGGTTTTTGTAGTAATACTTCGTTTTTACAGTTTTCTTGCGCCAACATCCGTCAAATTTGTCATACTGTGTTGTGCTATTTAGTGGTTCTTCACTGCAGTTTCTCTTTACGTTCTTTTATTATTATTATTATTAATAATGGCAGGTAAGTTTTGAAATATAACGTTGTATAATATCAGAGATTGTGCCTTTGCTTTTATATTTTTTTTTTTTACTATTTCATGTAACTTTTTGACAATATAACTGGTGGTATATTTTTGTAACCACTGGGCTTCAACACTATCGTAACAGTAAATATTTTTATTTCAGAAAATAATCGTTGGCTATTGAGCGATTTGCAAAATATGCATCATGACGATTTATTCGACTTGATCGAAGCCGTCGAAATTCCATCAGGTGACGAAAGTGAGACAGACGACGTCGACGACGAGGTATCAGACATCGAGGAAATTGGGAATGCCCCTATGAACGTAATTGAAGACGATTTGGTTACAGAAACGCTTCCTAACTATGATGAATGGGATAGTGAAGATGAGCTGCCACTATCTACTTTTCAAAAACCGGGATGTGTTTGGAAAAATCAAATGTTTGATTAGCTGGCCATAGACACACGTTTAAAACCGCCACGAATGTAGTACATTCGTGGCAGTTTCGAACGTGTGTATATGCGCAGATATCAGCTGGGTATAAACACACGTTCAAAACCGTCTCGAAAAACTACATTCGTGGCGGTTTTAAACGTGTGTCTATGGCCAGCTATTGGCCACAGGAAAAACAGTTTACTAGTGTTGGGGGACCAGTTTTGCCTGATAATTTGGAATCGCCGGTGGATTTCTTTATGTGCTTATTTTCGAATAACATTCTTGAGCACATCGCTTTTCAAACCAATCTTTACGCGACCCAGGAAAATAAACCGTTTATTCCAACAAATATTGAAGAAATAAAAGTTTTCTTTGGTATTAACATTCTGATGGGCATCAAAGGTTTACCGTCCTATCGTGATTATTGGTCTTCAATGCCACAACTACGGGATGAATATATTTCGTCTGCTATGCCACGCAATAGGTTTGATTGGCTTTTGGGCCACGTGCACTTGAATGACAACGTACTACAACCATCAAGAAACGAAAGAAAATATGATAAACTTTATAAAGTTCGGCCTTTGCTGGATAGTCTAGGTGAGACGTTTTTGGCTTGTTACAGCCCAAACGAATTTCAAAGCGTTGATGAATCAATGATCAGATTCAAAGGGCGTTCATCACTCAAACAATTTATGCCTAATAAGCCTGTCAAAAGAGGCTACAAAGTTTGGGTAAGAGCCGACCAGTCTGGCTACATTTGCCAGTTTCAAATATATACTGGGAAAATTGGATTGGTACCTGAAAAAAATTTAGGGCAAAGAGTTGTTCTTGACATGACTTCAGCTAGAGTCCACCCAACGTAAGATAGGGACAGGCACGTCATCATTGCCAGGGTGCGCAGTAGTTTGGCGATTATCCCGATGCGCCATGGTTACTTAGCAACGGCACGTTCTTAAATAGGCGTCCTGTTACCAGGGGGTTTAGTTGTTCTCATTTGTGTTTCATGTTATTAAAGATGTCGACAAAAAAAAGTGGTGTTAAGGGAAAGACGATTAAAAGTCAAGGGCGCGAAATTATTAATAACGTAATTAAGTTTATGCAGCGTGAAGGTGAAAACGGGCTGCAAATACCTCTTGCAAATTACCGGTAAGCATTCTATTATTCATACATAATTTATAAATTATTAAAACAGTGAATTTCTATAGGCAACGAGTAATGGTTGCTACAGGAATTGGAAAGAATGGCTATCACACCATAGCAAATGAAGGAAGGAGAGTTAATTTGAATACGGCTTCCACTTCCTTTTCCTCGCCACATAAAAAACGCCTACGGAAATCACCTATTCTTGGCAATATAAATCCAGGACAAATTGAAGAAATAAGGGCAATTATTTATAATTTCTATATAATAGATATAACGGGTAACTTCCACAAAGTCTTCTTCGACAACTACTTTTCATCTGTAGAGCTTTTACAAGAAATGGCCAAGAGGAATATTTACGGATGCGGCACTATTCGAAATAAAAGAAAATTAATGCCCACCGACTGGAAGGCCGATAAGGACATGAAAAGAGGTGATTACGAATGGCGTGAGGCAACACCCAGCTTATCAACCGTAAGATGGATGGATAACAAGGCTATATTATTTATCACTAATTATATGGACCCAACGAAGGTGGCTTCAGTCAATCGTAGGCAGAAAGATGGAACAGTTGCTGAAATAGCCTGCTCCCAAATTGTAAAAGATTATAACCGCCATATGGGATATGTCGATAAAGCGGACATGCTGAAACACTGCTATGAAGTCAATAGGAAGTCAAGGAAGTGGTGGCACCGAATTTTATGGCATTTCATAGATGTGGCAATTGTAAATGCCCACATTTTGTTTTCTCAAAAATCCGAAGGGAAAAAAATGGAACTGAAAATGTTCAGGCTGCTAGTAGCTACAGCTTTTGTCGCATCAGGCATCCAAAGGAAATTCACGGGACGTCCTAGTAACAGCATAGAAAATAAATTTAAAATAAATGTTCCCTCAGAAATAAGACTGCAAAATAATGTGCATATGCCCGTTCACTGTACATCTAGACGATGTGCAAAATGCAGCACTAAAGAGGTACCACATCGAACAAAATGGGCATGTACAACCTGCAAAGTCGGGTTATGCTTGACAATAAAAGGAACTGTTTTGTAGACTACCATACAAAATAAATTTGTTAAACTTTTAGTATTTGTAAGATTTTGTATATCCGCTGTTTGTTGCCCAGTGGTTTCATTTTGGTTAATTTTTGAATATATTTTTGTTAAGATTTATGTTTACTTATATATAATAAATAATGTTTAATACATTTTCGCTTTAAAAATAATTTTTTTAATTTGGGCTGGAATGGGTTAAATACTAACATGCATCTGGAACGTATGCACAGAACATTAAAGTATATATATATATTTGGAAAAAAATTGCAAAAGACTAAATAAGGCAATTAATGCCATAATGAAATTTGTCCGTGACAATATATCGAGTGTAAACAGAAATGATTTGATAATCAAGAAGACACGAGTTGCATTCGGCTAAATATTAAAAGTACAGTTAATGTGGTTGTTATGACAATTGTACTGACAGCAGTTAACGTGATGTTTGTGAAGGCGTGTGATTATCACCTATTAACCAGGAAGGTATGGGATTATCAATTGCTAGCACATGCGTAACTATGCATTTTGCCGTTTTTCATTGGTTAATGTTAGAGGGAGTGGTATACTCGTAATCATTTTAATACTATCTAAATAATTAGATCTATGATGTATTTCTTTGTGCTGATTGGGTTTTAGTGCTGGTTTTAATTTTTTTTTAAATGTTTAAACACTTTTTTCTTTTAACACATTCAGATGAAAATTTATATAGTGATGTCGATCAGAAGCAAAAAGAAATATGTACACTTGTGGATACACTAAGCAAGACCAAAGACACAAATAATATAGAAAATGTTATCCTTCAGCGAAAGAAAAAAAATATTGCTGACTGTATGCAACTAATCGAAAATGCAAATAGTGCTGAAGAATTAGATGCCATACAAAAACTTGTAACACCCACAGGGCGAACTTTAGGTGCATTAAGATTGCGGCAACAAACATCTATTTTGACACAAAACATACCTAATATTATACCTCATAATAGAAAGACAGAACAGAAACGTTTATTCCGTACAAAGAAAATTTTAAAGAAATCAAGAAAGATGTATCCAAAAGCTTCTTCAATAGAAGCTGACAATATTGCTGTACAGTAAAATATTTTTTTTAGTGGGCGGTTAGGTAAATTATTTAATAACCTTTTCCCCTTAAACAAAAATAGTCACTTTGATGTTAATTCCAATTATTTTAAAATGTCATTTGCATTTAAATCATTCATATCCAATCAGAATCAATTTTAATACATAAAGCCCGCAGTGGCGCCTGCAAGTTAACGTCACCTATTGCAAAAATTTTCAGTGACAAACAAAACATCTCGTACTGATGTTTGCCTATATACAATTCAAATCGTCGCAGACTGGGTGTACGTAAAGGCTTGTGGTATGGGAGGTATCCGGAGAGTAGGGAGCGGTCATTACCCTCCCAAAGGAGTTGCCATTTCACCTCTCCAGTCGCAATGGAGCGGTGGTCGATTGAAGAATAGATGTTTAATTATGACGCGTACGTTAGAAATGGCGATTCGGTGATAGCAGCTCAACGAGCATTTCGCGGTCGTCCCAATGTCGACAGGCATGGAGCTGTCCCTAGCCGACCTACCATTGTTAAATGGGTTCAGAAATTACGAACAACAGGAGATATAAAGAAAAAGAAATCACCAGGTCCTCCACGAACAGAGGAAAATGTTGAGAGGGTGCGAGAGGCAATGATAAACATTCCTGAGCGTTCTGCTCGGCGCCACGCAGTTGCATTACGTTTGCCACGTGGGTCAGAATTTTAAAAACCGACCTAAAGTTTCACCCATACAAGATTGTTAGCGTGCAGCAATTGCAAGAAATAGATCATTACCAGCGGAAAGAATTTGCTGCACAAATGGAGGTTATTCTCCACGATGAACCTGACGCCTTTATGTTCATGAGTGACGAGGCTCATTTTCACCACGATGGGTTTGTCAATCAGCAGAATTGCAGGTACTGGGCAGAAGCAAATCCGAGGGAGATTCATGACTTCATGAGAGACCCCATCACTCCCCCTAAGTGACACTGTGGTGTGCGATCTCAAGGCAGTGTGTCATTGGCCCTTTCCTTTTTGAGGAGAATGGGATTGCAGTCACAGTCACCTCTCAATGATACACAGACATGATCAACCACTTTTTTTACCATATCTGCAGAGGCTGAACATACAGCAAGACGTGTGGTTTAAGCAAGACGGAGCCACCGCCCACACTGCCAGGGTGTCAATGACCCTGCTGCCAGAACGCGTTCCCGGGTCGCGTAATTTCCAGGTTCGGAGATGTGCCCTGGCCTCCTCGTTCTCCGGATCTGAACGCTTATGATTTTTTCCTGTGGGGGTTCTTAAAGGAGCGGGTGTATCGTAACAAACCCCGTTCTTTAAATGAATTGAAAGCTGCTATTCAGAGAGAAGTCGAAATGATCACCGAGGATACATTGGAAAGAGTCTGGAGAAGCTTTCCTGAGAAGACGGGCGGCAACTACCAGACATAATTTTTGTTACATAACATCAATGGCACATCCTCCTGAACATGTACATTCCTTAAATAATTAATTCTAACGAGAGTTCAATTTTAAATAACCCATTTTACTCGATATAACATTTTTTTATTAAGAAAATCTCAGTGTAACAGTAACTTACCTTCGACGTCCGGAAATTCTTCAGAATTAAGAGATAGAAAACGTGCCCCAAAATTATCCAGAACGAATAAAAACAGAAAACATGCCCTTCATGACCATCAAAGCTAGTCAAGGTCGGGAACTTATCTTGTAAACTCGAAATTCTCCAGAGCTAATAGAAAAAGAAAACATTATACCCTGAAATTCTCCGAAACCTGTAGAAGTGGGGAACTTACCTTGTACGTCCCGTGATTTTCCAGAGCCGGTAGAACTAGATTGCGCAAGAATTCAGGAACGCAAAAAGCAGTATCTGCAGCACTTCGTTTCTGGCAATAAAGAAAACTTGCAAAATTCCACGAATTCGAGAAAAAGAATTTCGGATTCGTTTGAGAAGCATCTCTATTTTTCTATGGGATTGGGGGCACATAAAAAGAAACCTCGAACAAAGGCAATTCTTCCTAGTGCTATATCTGCAGCTGCGTGGAGAGATTTTAGGAATAAAAAAGAAAACAAAAAACAAGAGGAAATGGAAGCAACAGAGGCCTAAAGAAGTGACAGAATAAAAATTGAAAAACAAAAAAATAGAAAGGGGTTCTAAAAAACGAGCAGCAGTAATGCCATCCAGTTCAGATGAAGACTTTGAAGAACAGTCAATTTGCTGCGCTGTATGTGATGAAGAATTAATAAGTGATGTGGGGAAGGATGCACTGAAAATGTGGGCTGCGATAATTGTCCTCGTTGGTAACACCTAAAATGTAGCTCTTTGCGCGATATGAATTATGGAGCAGCAACAAACTGTGATTTTACTTGCCATATTTGTAGTTAATGTCAAAAGCTTTTTGTCAAAAATAAGTTATCAACCGTATATTATTGTTTGTGCCTTGCTTGCAGTTATGGTTTAGTTTCTTTGTACCTATATAATTCGTTTTGTTTCTCAAATAAATTTAATAAAATGTAATTTATTTCTCATTTAAATGCTATGCTGACTCTTGGTACATAAACTGCAGACTAGTTGTTGGGGCTGTTTATTGGTAATTTTGACCAATTACATTTTTATGAGAAATAATTTTTAAATTATAGTATTATAACTTAACACGTTAAGCGCCACGTATACTAACAATTAAATTTCCCTTCGGTCCACATGTATGTTTTTTATTGAAAACGGTAAATAGTGTTGCACTGAGACGTTTATTGTAAAATTTTATAATTTGAACGTTTTAATTGCTTAGTAATCGGCTGGCATCCGATTACTTGCCATATTGGACCACGTTCATCTTTAGGGATGCGCGCGCACGGCTGTGTAGATTAAGTTCAAACTTGCCTATTTCAACAAACACATGTGCGTTGTAATATTTATGCAAGTTCAGTGTTGCTGCCTGAAAGTGACAAGGTAGTCGAGCGTGTCCATGGCTACGTAGGAAGAAAATCAGAAACGTTTGGAAAAGCTGATGCAGGAATCGCTGTCGGATGAGGAAGATGGTCCTTATGCCCAAGGATGGTAGAAGGGGAGGATGCCTCGTTCTCATTGCGAATGCAGAACCGAGTGGAATATGTGTAGGCGCAGTCGTGTAACGTAGTTGGGGACCAAGGATGGTAACCTCGAAAAGTGTATGTATGTTGTTAGCTTTAGCAGTTTAGTAATGCATCTGCAGTGTGCTTACTGTTAATAATTTAATAGCGTGTTACAGATATCTATGCAAATCAAGCAGTTTTACTTCACTAGTTAGTAGTGTGCTCTACCTTATCTAATCCGTTATTGCAAAAATCATGTAAGTAATTAATTTTTTTCGATAGTTGTGAAAAATGTGCATCTACAATATTTTTGCATCCCTGGAAACCGTTCTACTGTAGCTGTATGTAACAGTCTTACAAAAACAAAACTTAACACTAATTCATCAGTATCGTATCATCGGTTCCTAAAAGACCCGTTAATAAAAAAAACAATGGGTTCATTTATGTAAACGAGGCCGTGAAGGGAATGCCGACTCTTGCGACATTTGTTCAGATCATTTTGTTTCTGACGATTTTGAACGGAATTTCAAATCCGAATTAATGAATTTACCTGCAAAACAAATTCTTAAACCTGCAGCCATACCTTCACGTAATTTGGGAGAAAAATTAATAAGTCAACAAGTACAACAAGCAGAAAATCGAAAAAAACGAACGCTAAATCGCAGCATTAAAAGCGATATAAAAAAACCTTGTGGCACCCGAAATAAAAAATCCGAATGAAAATACAGCGCCGGATAGTAATGAAACTGAAAAACAGACTTGTAATTGTATTAACTGCCCCCAGTTGCAATCGCGAATTGTAGAATTACAATCTGCAAATGAAAAATGTCAGTTAGAAGTCCAAGATATTTCAAAAAAGCTTAAAGTATGCCAAGAACAGCTATCAGCTAATCGAAAATTATTGTAAAACCAGACTCGAAAATTGAAACAAGAAAAATTGTTTAATAGTAAGAAAAAGGCTATTGCGGTTCGTACTCATCAAGCATTAAGAAAAGTATTTACTCCCACACAAATAACAGTTTTAGTTGACGGTAAGAAACGAGTCAAATGGGAAACTGAAGATGTAACAAGAGCTTTTACAATACGCTACTTTAGTAAGCGGGCTTATATTTCTGGGAAATTCTTTAAATTATCCCCTTCCTGGAATATCCACGTTACAAAAATGGTCTTCTAGAATTAATATGAGACAAGGTATATTGGAAGACGTTCTGTACTATTTGAAGAAAAACTGGCTGCTTTACTATATGACAAGGTAAAAAAAAGTAATGCTAAAAACGATCAAATAATTGGTCCATACAATCAGATGCAAGTATCTAGCAATAATAATGTATGTATGTAACTGTTTTGTACAAAATTGTTTTGGTATAGCTATGATCTAAATAATTTTATTGCAGGTTGTAATGGTTAGTGGTTTAATTTCAAATTGGAAACAAATTGTATTTGTTGATTTTGATCAAAAACTTACAAAAGATATTTTAATGAATATCATTTTAAAATTGCACGCATGTGACTACGAAGTTGTTGCATGGGTAAGTGACTGAGGTGGAGGTAATTTAGGTCTGTGTAACAGTTTAACAATTTCAGTAAGTCAACCATTTTGTAAACATCCGGAGGCAGGTAGAAATATTTATCAGTTTGCTGATGCACCACACATGCTTAAACTTTTACGCAATTGGTTTATAAATACAGGTTTTATACTAGAAGGAGAAAAGCTTGTAAATAAAATTCCAATGACAGAGTTAATTAAAAATGATAACAGTGAAGTAATGGTATATCATAAATTAACAAATCTTCATATAAATTGTGAACGAGTTGATCGTCAAAATGTTAGATTAGCAGCAAATTTGTTTTCACATACAACAGCAACGGCACTGAGACGATACCAGCAAGGTGATTTGGCCCAAATTACAGCAGACTTGATAGAAATGTGTAATTTGTGGTTTGATTTGATGAATACACGTGTACCAAAAAAATCTATGCTGCCACATCAGTGCGTATATGGCATTCAATTGGAAGATCAAAATAAAATTGTAGATAATATGTACAAGACCGTATAAGGCATGCGTTGTATACATCAAAAGGGATTGCAAATCTTTCAAAAAGGTATACTTATATCAATTACATCCTTAAAAATGCTTTTGGTGGACATTCACAAACGGTATTCAGAAATGACTTATATACTAACCCATAAAGTCAATCAAGATGGTCTAGAAAACCTTTTTTCTCAGCTCAGAACAAAAGGAAGCTTAAATGATCACCCAACACCGTTAAACTCCTTATACAGATTGCGCATGATCATGATCGGGAAAACGCCTGGTATCGTACAGAATAATTTAAACACAACTGATTGCTCCGCTGAAGAATATGGATCTAGGGCAATTCACCGAAAACAGTTTACTGAAAACATTTTACCGAAAACAGTTCACCGAAAAACAATTTACCGAAGGAACAATTCACCGAAAGAACAATTCACCTAAAATCCATTTTTCTAAGGTATGTTGTCGTTATTGTAGTCTCCAACAATTCTTGATATGTTTTCGACACACAAAAATTTAGAAACCTTATAAGGTCGTTAAAAACTAATCGTTCAAGTTAATGAGGGCCATTAGTAATTATCATTAACTCGTATTATAAAAGTAGATTAAGTTGTATTACTGAAAGTTTAAATCACTAAAAGAGGATTCCAAACATATTTCCCTAATTGCTTCACATTTACTTTTCATTAGAAAGTAGATTATTGTCATTAAGTTGTATTACTAATAAATAAATAAATAAGTATTTCCCTAATTGAGTTTAGTTTATAGAAAATTTTGCTAGAGTGAAGTTCGAAATGGCTCTCGAATACATAACCAGTGAAAAAGGCAAACGTTTGTTGTTTGACGAAGGTCACTTCTTCTATACGGATAGAAAAGTTGATTCAAAGATATATTGGAAGTGTGAAAGTTACCACAAAGTTAAGTGTGCTGCACGCATGATAACACTGGATGACAGTGTTATTAAAAGAAGTGGAACACATAATCATCTCGCTGATGCTGCGCATGTAGAAAAAATGCAAGTGATGACCACCATACGCGATGACGCCAGAAGAACTCGAGATGCACCACATTACATAATATCAAATGTTGTATCAAATGGAGTCAGCCAGGCAGCAGCAAGTAGGCTTGGGAAGGTAAGCAGCATGAAAAGAACAATACGCAAAATACGAACCAGGGATGAGGTTGCCCCAGCATTGCCTATTCGGCGCAGCGACATTGTTTTTCCCCAAGAATATAAAATAACAAAAAACGGGGAAGACTTTTTGATGTTCGATTCAGGACTTGATGAAGACCGGATATTGATGTTTTGTACGAGGAGAAATCTCCAACTTCTAGCTCAGGCTGACCACTGGTACGCAGATGGTACGTTCAAAACTGTACCGCACCTGTTCTGTCAGCTTTATACACTACATGGGTTAAAAAGTAATGTAGCTATTCCTCTAATCTACGCTTTGCTACCGGACAAAACCAGAGTTACCTACGTTCGATTACTCCAGAAAATAAAAGAGCTTCTCCCAGGAGTTACACCAGCATCAATTATGACTGATTTTGAAACTGGAATGATAAGCGCTATTACTGAAGAATTCCCTCAGTCCAGACATCGGGGGTGTTTTTTCCATTTTTCCCAATGCATAAACCGTAAGATTCAATCCGAAGGCCTTAAACAGAGGTATGAAACAGATGCAGATTTTGCTCTGAAAATGCGGTTATTAGCCGCAATAGCATTTGTTCCTACAGCAGACGTGGTTCGTGCATTTGAAATGCTTTGTGACGAAAACATTTTACCCCCAGAAGCACAACCGGTAATGGACTATTTCGAAGGCACCTGGGTTGGGCGTCCACAAAGAGTTCGCCGCCGTCCACCACTTTTTTCGCACGACATGTGGAACTGTGTAGAAGGAGTACGTCTAGGCTTGCCCAAAACGAACAATGCTATAGAAGGCTGGCATCGAGGCTTTGAGCAGCAAATTTCCTCTGAGCACCCCAATATTTGGAAGTTTGTTGAAGCCATCCAGAGGGAGCAAAGTTTACACGAACTCCAAGTTGAGCAATATGTTGCAGGAATCGAACCCCCGCCTGCCCGCAAGAAGTACAGGGACTGTGCCGAAAGGATATTAAGAATTGTTGAAGAGTACAATATTGTAAATTTGAATGAATTCTTACGCGGTATAGCCCACAATTTGAGATATTGATATTGATTGAACAAACTTCATAAAAACAAAAAAACAAAAAAAACTATAAAAACAAAAAAACCAAAAAAACTATAAAAACAAAAAAAACAAAAAAAAACTATAAAAACAAAAAAAAACTACTAAAACAAAAAAAAACTTTTAAACACGCCAGCATTTGCTGCAAGTCCTAAGCCTTGATAAAGTGTGAAGGGAAGTTTACACCAATATATGTTAGAAGGATATTCTTTACAAAAGTACCAAAATAATATATAACATATCTAAAATTTTAGGTATATTTATATAATATAAGGGATTTTAGGTGAACTGTTCTTTCGGTGAATTGTTTTTCGGTGAACTGTTTTCGGTAAATTGTTTTCGGTGAACTGTTTTCGGTGAATTGCCCGGAACCCAAGGAACTTATCGGAGCTTCAGAATTACAAGTAAAGAACATCACACTATCAACATCAGAAGTTAGGTAACAGACAACTAATGTTTCTGGCTCTGTAAATGATCGAGCAGCATCCATCTCCTGGAGAGAATTATTATACGCATGCTCTTTGATTATACGTTATATTTATTACAGCACTTATATTCACTTATCACGTCTATATTCTTATGCGATAAAATGTATACAATGTGGTTTTTCCTAAAAAAAGGCAAAAGCTTCAAAAAGTTATTTGTTTCATTAGTACAAAAATAGTTATTTATCTACCAAGTGTGGAATAACCGAGTTTTCGCACGTGGCAAACAGTATTTTTTCACAGAGTAAGTTACTTACTCGTACATTAATAAACGTTTACTTTCCTTTGTTCTTGCTTTTGAATTTTTAAAAAGAGTGTTGGAAACTAAGTCATTTCCTAACTATACCTCTAAAAATTGACATGGAGAAGTCGAATTTTTTCCAGCAAGCTAGAAAAATCCATATTTTTGACACGAATAAGAACAAAGTCTGGCAATCTTATAAATGAACTACATAAATGACTTAGTTTTGTTGCTATACAGAAATATTCTACATTTAAAAAAAGGTTTATTACAGTGTAAAAGAGCAATTGTCTTGCATGTCCCTATGTTCGCACTATCCTCTACCAATCTTTATATGTTTCGACGATATATAAGTACAAGTACTTTTGAAAGAGTATTTTTAATTAATACCATACGCTAAACCTTACAACGTACCAACTTCTACACCTCTAGCTAATAAGAAGTTACTGCTAATATATACATTAAGAACAATTTGACAGTTTATTTGTCTATACAATGCCATCTTTAAATTAACTCTGAGATTGTATGGTAGAAGTATCACCTACTCTATGTAATAACACGGTTTATTTAGTTTTGTCTAGTACTATATTTCTAAATCCCAACCACAACCACACAGTTTCCAAATGTCACAAAAAGGATGCACTATGTTGTTAAATAAATCAAAACGCGGTGTATAGATAACATAACATCTAAACAAAAAGTTATCAGCTATTAAATTTATTGTGTCCTAATTTAGTTGTGCCAACAGTATAGAATACATCATAACGCGACATCTAAAACGACGAAACAAAATTTAAATGTCATTGCTTAACACTCCCAAAGAAAATTTGGTATTATTTCAATTTGAGAACAAAAACAAAATTAAATTTATCTAAAGCAAAATTTGGTATCTAGGATAAGCTACTTTGCACAAAGTTGTTTCATAATCATATTTTTACGTTTTCTTGGCCTAGCCAATCGATATTTTCCCTTTAGCATTTTAAGAATTGTTTAAATAAACAAAAACCTCTATAAAAGCACTTGTGGGGCACTAACAACTAATGTTACCGATAATCGATACAGAAAGCAAGTTTGCGTAAAAGGATTTTTTTTAGGAAAATTTGGTATTTATACAGGCCAGGAATGTGTTAATTATTGCAATCAACGAAGGTCGTAACATCTAATGAGCAAAGGGCAGTGGGGATAATTACGGTACCTTCACAATTTGTCATTTATAGTAATTGTTATTATCAGACAAATGATGTTTTAACATTTCTGTGTAATGCTACAATTTTCAGGATTTTGAAATCGTTGACGATACAAGATATTAGTCACATCAAAACATTTCAGTGAAACAGTTATACATAGAAGTTTTGCTGTAATAGATTTTCAGATAAGGTACTTAGTGAAATAATCCGCTTCAGACACAGTTGCCTGCGTATTCTTCTTTCAAGGCGCACATCAAAAATTCACCTCGCTCACTCTAGTAATGTATGACCTCGCCTTAGCCGCAAATTGTCTATGTAAAGTGAAAGCGGGGAAAGGCCAGCAAAAATTGTAACGGTAGGTTCTAACCTATATTCACCTCATCACAATGAGCCTTCGAGGTCTCCTGGAAATGGTAGTTACTGACTAACAATAATTTTGTTTGTTCACTAACGAATTAAAACATTCCATAATACGTAATTATTTATTAAGAAAAATTATGTGAACGAAAAACATAAGAAGGCTATCTATAAATAGTTAATTATATTACTTCCCAACATCTTCATTACAACTAATTACAACGTATCAGTTGCACCAAATATTTCAGTTAAAATTCGGCAACAAACGTAAGGACGTATTGAGCCAACTCGGGTTATAAATAGAAGGCCCGTCGCAGGTAATAGATTAACAGAAAAGGTACTTAGCAAAATAATCCGCTTTCGACATTACTATACAAGCCAAAGTGGTGTATCTACAGTTGCCTAAACATTAGTTTTCAAGGCGCAAAGGAAAAATTCACCTCGCCCGCTATAGACATCTCTGAGCTCTCCCTAGCCGCCTTAAAAGCAAAACGACGAGCTGCTAATATGCAGACCGTCCCACAACACTGTAATTCTGTTCGAAATTGCATTCTGAACAGATTCGCCTGGAGGCTGTAGAAATCAGGCGTCCGTTACGTTATTTTGCTGGTTCCATCCCTTATGTTAAGCGCAGAACTGAGACAGCAGTTTCCGCTTTAAGACAGCTTAGTCATGCCACTTAACGGGATGATAATTCGTCACTGTGTGAGATGCAGCCTCACATCCCTTAATTATTTATAGGCTTGGACCCACAGCGACGCAGTAAGTGAATCTAACAAGTAAATGCAGACTGGTTTATTACAAAAATAATTGTTCTATATATACAAACAAATTTGCTTAGATCATAGTAATATACAAAGTTCATTTCTAATAACAGGTGCAATGTATTATATTCAGTAGGTTAATTTACTAGTCTTGCAAAACAATACTCAGCGGTTTTGCTTCCGTGATATGATATGGACTCCATGAACTCGAGCGTCTTTTATGCTGAGCTGCGATTGTAGGCATTTAAACCTTGTCACGGCCTTGCGTAATTGTGTACGCGAAGCCGTGTAAAAATGCTGAGCGGCGACTGCGAGGTGTTTAAACTTGACTGTGAGTAGGTCGCCGCGCTTGCATAATGCAATATTGCGTTTTTGGTGGCTTTTAACTTTTAGAATGTTTCGTAAAATTTAAATGAATAATTATAAATTTATATCTGGTTAATCTGTTAAAGACAAGATTAAACATATTGCCAATTTTAAGCCACAAAAAAGCAAACCGATAAATTATATTGTTTCTTCGAGATTGAGCGTTTTGAGAGGATATTCTTCTGCCTGGGGTTGTGCGGGTGGTGGCTTCCTTCGTGTTATTCGTTGCCGAATGTAGTAGATAGCTCCTAGTAGGGCAGCGGTTCCCTAAAGGCTGCCTGTGACCCCAATAGACAGGTGAGAATGATGTCGGATGGCTTTCCAGGTGAAGTTTTTTATATGCTCCTGGAAATCTAACTGCGATGCTTGTAGGTCTTCGAAGTGGTCTGACTGAGTTAGTACAGGTTCCTCTGCGATTTCTGAAAATGAGTTTGTTGTGATTGGGTTGGTAATATTGATACTGATAGCCTTGGAGTATCCAGCCAGGATCTTGTATTTTCTGTTGTGCCTTGGGGTTAATGTATTCCTCGCAGTTTGGATGATGCAATCCGATGAAATTTGAATGACACCTGTAGTGTTGACGGTGACTTCTTCCCTGTTTCCACTACAAGTGATTGCTATGCGGGTTGGCTTACTGACTACAAATAGCCAGGTGTTTTCCATGTACAATTGTTTCCAAATAATGGACTGGATGCGATGTCTTTGTAGGAGACATTGACTGGTTTCTACTCGGTGATATATATCGTCAATGATGCAGTTTGGGTTGTTTTCAATTCCTTTAACTACCGTTGGACTGCAAACATAGGTAGTGGGAGAAATTTGTAGCTCTTCTTTGAATTCTTCATCTGTTTCGTGGAAGTACATTTGTAGGTTGTAATCCACAGCGAAGATTCCTTTCGGCACATCGATCATCCAGTAGGATCCATTGCTGATTTGGAGAGGAATTGGTGTCACTTTAATTAAGGAGTATTCCGTTTTTTCCACTATGATGAAATACCCTTGGACGTTGATGTAGATGTCGTCATGCCCAATGTCAACCTTTAGAATTGGCGTTGGCAATATCTCCAAATTTGGTGAAAGTTTACTGGTTGCATTAGCGAGGATCTGTTTAATTTGAGCAGGTGTTATTAGCTCGTACAGATTACCTTGCTGAAAGTGAACGTTTAAGATGTGAATATGGTAGTTGCACAGTTCGCTAATTACATTTGTGGCGACTTGGTACACACTGATGATGTGAATATTTAGTCGGTTGGAGTCGGTTGCTTTATACCATTTGTCCATGTTGTTAATGGCCCGGATTCCTTGGTTTAATTTTTCTTGGAAATGTTCCAGCTTCTTGTCGATTCGTTCTTCGGTTTCATTAAACCTGGAAAGTGCTGATAGCAAGAATTTGGATTGTTGACTGTCCATTTTTATTAGTTCCTGTTGATTCTTGTCTAGCCTGTCTATATCTTGATAGACTTCATCGTTGACTCCAAAAATTGATGTTAATACTGTGCCAAGGACTCCTCTTTTTTCTCGTCTTGTTATTATTTCTTCCATACCATCTCTAATCCATTCCATTTGACTTTCTGTTCCAGAAGATGATGCACCAGTGTCTTGCATAATGTGTCTTCGGACAGTTCTTTTGCAGAGTCGCAGAGATTGTCGAATTTGTCTACCATGTCTGTGACTGTTTCGAAGTCTTCTTCGATCTTCCCCCTCTCGAACTGGATTTCGATCCGGAATGTTCCTCTCTCAATCTTCCCGTGTCCAATGTGTTCTACATAGTACCCGCTGTCTGGTTTTTGGATATTAAATTCTGCTTTACTTAATGTATTGGTGGTAAGAAGGGTAAAGATGAGTAACAGCAGTTTCCATTTGGACGCGACAGATTTCCTTGGTGCTGGGGATGATCGTGTCTGGATAATGTTAGTTGAAATTTTATCTTCTGCCTCTGGTTCCTGCGATTCCTCGGTAGTTGCTGGTAATGGAATGATGCTGCCTATGGATCGTTTTAGCTGATGTCCTCCTGATTTCTGGAGCGTCACTACTCGTACTGATCCATCGGCTGCTGGATGAGTTGCAGTGACTCTTGCTAAAGGCCACTTACTAGGATTGATACTATCTTCTTGGATTAACACTAAATCTCCAACTTTAGTGTTCTCCAATGGTTTCTTCCATTTGTTTCGTTGCTGTAATCCATGAAGGTAGTCCGAGCTCCATGATTTCCAAAAATCTTGCTTGATCTTTTGGATTATCCTCCAACGATTCGATAGATTTGAAGATATTGGAGTGTTGATTGGGTCTGGTGGCGATATGATTTCCCTCCCTATTAGGAAATGGCCTGGCGTCAGAGCAGTTGTGTCCTCAATATCGTTGCCTTGTGGACATAGAGGACGTGAGTTTAGGCAGGCCTCAATTTGGCAGAGAAGAGTTGTTAACCCTTCAAAGGTGAGAGTAGCGTGGCCAATAGTTCTCTTCAGATGATGCTTCATTGATTTTACCCCTGCTTCCCATATCCCTCCGAAGTGAGGGGCTATTGGAGGGATGAAGTGCCATTGGGTACCACCGGTTGCTAAGGTTTCTTGGACAACTGGGCCTTCAATTGTTTGGCGGGTTTCCTTGTCCAACACTTTTCTTGCGCCAACGAAGTTTGTTCCGTTGTCGCTGTATAGGTGTGCACAGCGTCCTCTTCGGGCAGTAAACCTCCTGAAGACTGCTAGGAAGCTGTTGGTTGTCATGTCGCTGACGGCCTCTAGGTGGATTGCCTTGGTTGATAGACAGACAAAAACAGCACTGTACCCTTTGTGCGAAGAATGCCCTCTTCCCTTGGATGTTCGGATCTGTATTGGGCCGGCGTAGTCCACTCCGGAATGGAAGAATGGAGGAGTTGAATTCACTCTGGTTGATGGAAGATTTCCCATCAGTTGCTGTGCTGCCTCTGCTTTGTATCGTAGACATCGGAAACACTTCTGGATGCTGGAGCTGACTGCTTTCTTCGCGTTGATGATCCAATATTTTCTTCGGATATATGAGAGAGTGAGTTGGGTGCCACCGTGCAGCGTGCGTAGATGCGCCTCTTGGATTATTAGTTTGGAAATATGACTGGAGTACGGGAGTATGATTGGGTGTTTTTCATTGAAGGACAAGGTGGAATTTTCTAATCTTCCTCCAACACGGATTATTCCATGCTGATCGATGAAGGGATTGAGGTTGGCAAGCTTGTTACTGGAACTCACATATTTGTTCTGCCGGAGTTGAGATCCTGTTGCCCTCAAAATAGGATCACTTCCTTGGATGACCTTAACGAGTAGGAGGATGGTGTCGTCCATTTCCTTCACTGATAGGCATCCTGATTGAGTGGGAAGTCGCTTACACTTGTTGATGAATCTTCGGCAATGTGACATGACTCGTACCATTCTTGTTAGAGAAGAAAAACGATGAACGACTTCGTTCTCGTCTTGATGAATGGTAGTTTGATGCACAGTGTAACTTCTTGCTTCTTCCTCGGTGGTTGCGGTGTCTGGTTGACACGGCCATGAACTCTTGTTAACTAGCCAGCTCGGTCCGTCCCACCATAGGAGATGATTCTTTAGTTTTTCTGGACTAGTGCCTCGGGAGATGACGTCTGCAGGATTCTCTTCGGATTTGACGTGGTTCCAATGTTGGCCGGAATTAGATTGTTGATTTCGGCTACTCGATTCGCGACGAACGTCTTCCATCGTACCGGGTCTCCTTTTATCCATCCTAATGTAACCATGGAGTCGGTCCAGGCGAAGATAGACACCTTAGGAAGGTCTAATGCTGCAATTACCCTTTGAAGTAGATTGGAAAGGAGTACTGCTGCGCAGAGTTCCAGTCTTGGTAATGTCGTCTTGGCTCGGGCTGGTGCCACCTTGGATTTGGCTATTAATAAGGATACCTTGACTTGGCCGGATGATGTGGTGACTCTGGTATAAATCGCGGCCCCGAAAGCTCTTTCGGAGGCGTCACAGAATCCATGCAGCTCTACTAGAGATTCCCTTTTGATAAACAACCACCTTGGTAAGGTAATTTCTTCCACTGCCTTGAGTTGAGACCTGAGCGTCTCCCATTTGCCTTGGATATTTTCAGACACTGGGTCATCCCATTTGATATTTTCGAGCCATAGTTCTTGGATGAGTAGCTTGGCAGTGATGATGACGGGTGCTAACCATCCCAATGGGTCGAAAATTTTGGCAACTTCGGATAGTATGGTGCGTTTGGTGGATTCCTGTTGCTTAACGTCTACCTTAAAACAGAAAACATCTTCATATGGAGACCAGTGAATGCCCAAGGACCTTTTTACGCCGTCTTCACTTATTTCGAGGTATGTTTGTTCCTTTAACTCTTCTGGGAGTTCTTGAATGATGGCTGACTCATTACTGCACCATTTATGTAGAGTAAAGCCTCCACGCTTTAGTAAGGAAATGAGCTGACCTTGTTGTTGGATCGCTTCTTCCACAGTGTCGGCCCCAGAAAGCACGTCGTCCACGTAGAAATCTTTCTTCACTGCTTCTGAAGCTAATGGAAATGAGACCTTTTCGTCCTGTGCGAGTTGATGCAAGGTTCGAATGGCAAGATAGGGAGCTGATGCGGTTCCATAAGTGACGGTGCACAGCTTATATTCCCTGATTGGCTGTGATTTGTCGAATCTCCATAGGACTCTTTGGTACTCCTGGTCTTGGTTGTTCATTCTGATTTGTCGGTACATTTTTTCAATGTCTGCAGAAAAAACAATCCTGTGTGTCCTCCATCGAAGTAGAATGTCGACCAGTTCTTGCTGAAGTTTAGGTCCAGCGTACATCATCTCATTTAAGGATTTTCCGTGAGAGGCCTTGCTAGAGGCATCGAAAACGACACGAAGCCTGGTTGATGAACTTGCTTCTCGGATGACGCCATGGTGGGGAATGTAATACTTGCCGTTATTCTCATCTTCCCTTGCCACCTTTTCCATATGTCCTAAATCCAAGTATTCTTGCATGAATTTCTTGTATTGGACTGCTAGATCTTGATCTTGTCCTAATTTCTTCTCCAGATGTATGAATCGTGCCAATGCTGAGGGTTTGGACCTTCCCATGTGTACTGGAGTTTGTTTGAATGGAATCCTTACTACGTATCTTCCATCTACGTCTCGCTGGACTGTGTCTGTGAATTTATTTTCACATACCTGATCATCTGGGGAAAGTTTCCTTTGAGGAGAAGCCTCTTCAATGTTCCAGAATTTCTGCAACTGCTCATCCTCTTCAATTTTGGCAACCATGGTGTTGACCTTAAGGCTGGTGGGAGGTCGTCTTCCCATGGTTCCTGATAAGATCCATCCCAATTCGGTATTCTGTCCTAGGATGCCATCTTTGGATTTCTTGATTCCTTCGAGAATTATTTGGGAATATTCTTCAGCGCCTAGAAGTATATCTATGGGGCCAGGTCGGTTGAAGGTTGGATCGGCGATGAAGACATGTTTCCAGGCATCCATTTTTATGTTCGGAATGGGTGATGAAGGCATGGTTTTTGTAAGTTTGGGAAGTACCAGTAAAGTAACAGGTAAGGAAAATTTACTTGGAAATCTTGGCGTAATCA
The DNA here is from genome assembly GCA_940337035.1 of Agriotes lineatus. Taxonomy (NCBI): domain Eukaryota; kingdom Metazoa; phylum Arthropoda; class Insecta; order Coleoptera; family Elateridae; genus Agriotes; species Agriotes lineatus. The sequence continues at coordinate 73,593 of CALNHX010006324.1, forward strand.
AACCTGTGATTTTCCATTTTGCGACTTTTGTTTCGCTGTTCCCAATTCCGGAGATTTCTGCTCGAACCTTGGTCCTGGGTAACGCTAATAATTCGGCTGCGGCTTCGGTGATGAAGGAACCTTGAGACCCTGGATCTATCAAGACCCTCAAGAGATGAGTCATCCCGGATGCTGCCTTAACTTGAACCGTTGCTGTGGCCAGTAGCACTTGGCTCTTCTTTGCGCCTAGGTTGGCGGCAATGATTGTGGGTTTTGGCTTTTTCTCTGGAGCGTTGGAGGTCTGCATGGCTGCTGCGTGAGAAAACGTCTTCATCTTCGGAGCAGGTATCGGCTTTGATGGCGGCTGTGCCTTGTGAAGCAGAGTATGGTGTGGAAAGCGGCAGATTTTGCAGTTATAATACGAACGACATTGTATATTAGAATCGTGTCGCAAACATCGAAAGCACAATCGGTAGGTTCTTACCACTTCTTGCTTTTCGTGGGTGGAGAGCCTCTGGAATTGACCACAGTTATCGATGTAATGGTCCCCATTGCACATCTTGCAGTTGAGATATCCGGCAGCGTAATTTTTCTGTGGCTTGTCCTGAGTTGGTTTTCGAGCTCCATCAATGGATTCCAAGGATTGGAACCGCATTTGTAAGAAGGCCATTAGAGTTTGGTGATCCTGAACTTCATTTGGGCACTGAAGCGATTGCTCATATAATTTGTTAGTTTCAGGATCCCATTTTCGAGTAATAACTCGGTTAATCCACGGACCCCAGCTGTCGGTGGAAATGCCCAAATTTTTGATTGCTTCCACACATTCCTTAGTGGAGTCATGCAATCTTTTCAACCCTTGGGCTGATTCCTTGGAGAGGACCGGCTGATCGAAGATGGTGTCTAGCAATTTGGTTAGAATAAGGCGATTATTTTGATACCTTTGTTGCAGCAAATTCCAAGCGGTGTTGTAGTTGGCTTGAGTCACTGCGAGATGCTGGATTAGTCGGCTGGGCTCTCCCTTGACATGCGTTTTTAAATACTGCATTTTGATGACATCATCCATGTTTTGGTTGTCATCTACTAATTTGGTGAATAGGTCCTTAAAAGTGGCCCATTCCTCATAATTTCCCTCGTATATGGGGATTTTAACTTGAGGAAGCGAGATGGCTGATGCTTGCTCGTTCCTTGTTGGTGCTTGTAACAAATTAATTAAATTTCGGTACCTGTCTTTCAACGTAGTAAATTCAGGACTGAAGTGCGTCTGGTTTGAATCCATCTCGTTAGACATGACTTCTTCGTCCATCTCGATCACCCGGTCCCATTCTTCCTTTAATTCCCTCTTTGTGATGGCGGGCCTTCCGAGTGCTTGTTCCAGTTCGGCGTCGTCCAAAGATTGCTTAAAATTCTGCATCCGAATCTGCAGTTTTCGGATACGAACCTTTTGCTCGGGATTTACAACTGTTTCCTCTCGCCTCCTAGTTTCAGAGGGGTCGGGATTTTCAGTTGCCTTTAAACAGCTCTGCAAATAACTTTTTGCTTCGCAGTAGATGGCTTTAATTTGTTCGTAATACCCTGTGGTAAAATAATTATGTGTAGGAATACTTAGCTGCACCATTTTGGCGTGATTTTTGGTCACGGCGTTCCAAGTTTCGTCCAGCGTCTTGTTTCGGCTGGCGATGTAAGCTTCTGTTTTTCGGCTGGCAGGGTCCTTTTTGCTGTTGGAAAATACCTGCGTGATCTTCTGGCCGAGTTCTTCTTGGGCGACAGCTAGCTGATTGAATTCCTCCATATTGTTTGCCATTTTCGGGGAACCGGTGGGTTGGTAGATGTTGTTTTCTTCTCGGGATGTACCTCTTCTTAGTTGTAGACAGATCCGGCTCGAAGGACCATGAACAGATTCGCCTGGAGGCTGTAGAAATCAGGCGTCCGTTACGTTATTTTGCTGGTTCCATCCCTTATGTTAAGCGCAGAACTGAGACAGCAGTTTCCGCTTTAAGACAGCTTAGTCATGCCACTTAACGGGATGATAATTCGTCACTGTGTGAGATGCAGCCTCACATCCCTTAATTATTTATAGGCTTGGACCCACAGCGACGCAGTAAGTGAATCGAACAAGTAAATGCAGACTGGTTTATTACAAAAATAATTGTTCTATATATACAAACAAATTTGCTTAGATCATAGTAATATACAAAGTTCATTTCTAATAACAGGTGCAATGTATTATATTCAGTAGGTTAATTTACTAGTCTTGCAAAACAATACTCAGCGGTTTTGCTTCCGTGATATGATATGGACTCCATGAACTCGAGCGTCTTTTATGCTGAGCTGCGATTGTAGGCATTTAAACCTTGTCACGGCCTTGCGTAATTGTGTACGCGAAGCCGTGTAAAAATGCTGAGCGGCGACTGCGAGGTGTTTAAACTTGACTGTGAGTAGGTCGCCGCGCTTGCATAATGCAATATTGCGTTTTTGGTGGCTTTTAACTTTTAGAATGTTCCGTAAAATTTAAATGAATAATTATAAATTTATATCTGGTTAATCTGTTAAAGACAAGATTAAACAATTCAACTTCACACTTTATCCAGGCTTAGGACTGGCAGGTAGTAACTGGCGTGTTAATTTTTTTTTGTTTTATTTTGTTTTGTTTTTTATATCTGTAATATAATATAATGTACATAAAGTATGGAACCTTGCTCGGGTGGAAAAACTCCATCCTGGTCCTGATGGTGTTGTTAGTATTAAGACTAAATTAGTAACCCCAATTTAGCAACGCACTATTGTAATAGTATATTGTTTAACGAGTGACGAAAGTAGCATTTTCTGCAAACGAGAGAACAGTTTATCAAACGAAGCGTAGCCGAGTTTGATAATGTTCTCAAGTTGCATAAAATGCTTTTCGACGAGTAAAACACTATACTTTTTCTATAACCATCGTTCACTACTACTGCACTAAAACACTACCGTCCAAGAGCAAGGCTACTTGATGAGACGTTCTGCCAATTTCGTGTTAATTTTTATAACTGTATTTTGCATTTATTACGTTATTCAAAGAAAATTTACACGTTTTTTGTGCTAAATCATGTTTTTCCATTGTGCTTTGTAAAATTAAATTACAATTGGATATGGCAGAATGCATTTAATATCTGAAATTTCAACCACTTACTTTCGTCACTAGAGACGAAAGTTAACGTTATGGGATATTCTATCACTGGTCCCGGAACTGGCGTTTTCGGTTGGGGTAAAACGTGACGAAAGTTGTTCATTTTTAAATGGTTCTAGAAAAAAGATTTTTCTCTACCACCTCACAATAATTGGTTTGAAAATGCGGTGTATTTTGGTGGGCGCTTATGTTAGTTGTAGTTTTTAATTAATAGTTTTTGTTTTTTTGTAGCGTGTACTTAAAATTTAGGATTCGCGTTTTAGTTTAAATTTATTTTTTGTAGTGGACTATTCTCTGAGTTATGTCAAAGGTTAATGCATCTAATGTTTGCCCTTTATCAACAAGAAGGCTAAGGTAAAGTTTTATTGGTAATCCGTTATTGTTAATACCAAAAGGTAATGTTTTTAATATTACCTTGTCCATACCTTATCTATCTATTTTAAGATCTATTACTCAAGTATAATTGCTCTCCGCTGTCCATTACTCTTTCTACTAGGTTTTTACGACGGTTATTTTGTCATTTGTCTGTCTGTTAGCTCTGAACGCCACTGGTATTTCTACTTGTTTTCTTAATCTTTTCTCTACTAGTTTTGTGTAGACTTTAAATTCTACTGCAGGAAGCAGACCACTGTATAATTTTTGCAAATTATATGATCGCCCTTCTTATGGATTAGTAGTATTACGTTGTTTTCCCAGTCCTTGATGAATTCTTTACTTTTGCCATGCTTCTTTACATATTAAGTATAGCCACCTTTTTCTTTCTTCGCTCATCCACTCTATCATCTCTGGTTTGAAGTTGTCTGCTCTTCCTGCTTTATCTATTTTAATGTTTCTTAGTGCTTTTTCTATCTCTTCCATCTTCATTTCTTCTATTTGCTTATTTGTTTCCTCATATTTTATTTCTTCATTTTCTCCTTTTCTCCGGTTTTGTTTTTATTAAAATTTTTCAGCGTAGTAATTTTTCTGTATTTCCAGTATTTTGTGTCTTTTAATTGTCATCTCGTTATATTTATCCTTCATTCCTTTTGCTTCTTTTTCTTTCTTCCTCTCATAAAAACTCCTAAATCCCAAAACATTATTTTTAGTTTAATTGCTATAATTACTTACATTGTTATTTAACAAAATGGATTTATTAATTGCTATCATAGCATACGTGAGTCTCTATTGTTGAATAATGCAGCCTTTCAATGGTTTAGACATTGATGCACAGGGGCCGCTGTTGCAGCCAACCACTGCTAAAGCTTTAATTAGACATTAATCAAAAAACAATTTCTTAACAAATGTGATAATGTTTAATAGAACAAAAGCACTAATAACAAACATTGGAACATGATAAGATGATTTTACGAGAAATTTTTATCTTTGGGAGAAGTTAAATGCTCACTTATCTTGAAAATAAACACTTCAATAAAAAAATGAATATTTCAAAAAATCTGTAGATGAAATTGTTCTGTCGTAATTTCTAAACATTTTAATGATACAAACTGAGGCAGAATATTGCGGCAAAAAAATATATCAGTGACTGCAACAACGCCCTTTGTCCTGTTTAACTTTGTTTATTGACCAATAATTTGCCGGCCAGCTGAACAGCAGCCTTTTCTTTCCAATAAGGGTTTCTAAGTATTTGTTTCTTCCTTCTAATCTTAGTCCATTATGAATGTTAATTAAGTTGTCGTGCCACACGACATCAAAGCCTTTCTCGTAGTCGATGAAACAGGCGCAGCTCTCTATATTTGCAACATTTAAACATTGTGACATTGCATGTATCATTTCAAACCATCCCTGAAGCCAAAATGTAAACTACGGCTGTATCGCTCACATTTACAAAAAATCCTTAGGTAAATACATTATTTTTGAGCATATCTTTAAAACATAGCTCATTACGCTCATGGTTGTACAATCTTTGCAAGATGTTAGATGCGCCTTCCAGGGCAAAGGTATTAAAGTAGATTTTAATTATTAAGCAATGGGGGGTGGCTTGATAGTAGAGACCCTTGTTCCTAACCAAAAAGTCTGGGTTCAAGCTCCAATAATTGCAATGGCAACAAAATTATCGTGACGACTTCATTGCAATTCCCCAAGCTGCATTTGGCAACCGTAGGGTCTTGTCGTCTCGCTCTTAAACCTCCTCTAAAAGGATTGGCCAATGCCCCTGCAGCGGAAGTGTTTCCAACAGGGCTAATGACAACTAATTAGTCGCTCAGAATGGTGTTGCTTTGCAAAATGTTCATCTTTTAATTTAATCACATTTCTCTTTGTAGTTCATGATGCCAATCCACATATTTGTTCTCACACAATCTTCTATAGTTAATTAGTTTTGAAATAGCGTTCGTCATCTAGCTATCATTTTTTGTATCTATTGCTAGTTTTGAGTATTGCCTCAATTACTCCACATATTTTTCCTTGTGTAATCTAATTTTATATTATTCTCAAATCCATTAGGTCGACTGTTTATTAGTTATTAGTAATGATAGCCATTGACATGGAAAATGCTTTTAATACAGCATCTTGGAATGGTATAATGCGGAAAGAAAGGTAAGTACGTAATAGAAATTGTATGATGCTATTTGAACAATAGGTGGGGGAAGTCACAGAAGGAACAAAAATAAAGATAACAAGAGGGGTACTCCATGGGTTGGTACTGGGACCTTTCTTGTGAAATATCTATTATGATGATGCTAAAGATGCAGATGCCAGAGGGCGTAACCGTGATAGGATACGCTGACGACGTTGCTTGTAAGAGGAAGAGATGAGGAAACGCTGAAAAGTAGAGCCAAGAGAGTACTGAAAAAGATAGATAATTGGATGAGAAATGACAATGACCAAGCATGTCATACACATTACAAAAGGGCAGAAGCAGTGGTGCAGCAGCTTTCAAGGATAATGCCCAGAATTTGAGGAGCAAGAAGCAGTAAGAGAAGAGTGATTGCTTCTGTGGTCTACACCATTGTCCTGTATGCGGCACCAATTTGGAGAAAAGACTATATAGAGTACAAGAAATATAGGAAAATGTTAAAAAGGATACAGCGTAGGCTGATGATCTCAATTGGCAGAGCGTACAGGAAAACGTCAACGGAGGCGTTAGAGGCGATTACCAAAATAATTCCACTGGATTTGATGGTGGAAGAAAGTACAAAACCATACAAAAAAATGAATGGAATTGAGAAGACGGAAGTCAAGGAGAAGATAATAAATAAGTGGCAGACCAGATGGGGTGCACTGGAAGGAAAGGCAGAGTGGACTAGGAAAGATATAAGTAAATCGATCAAGAGAAAACACGGGGAAATAGAATACCACATGGCACAAGTGTTCACAGAGCATGGATGCTTCACCCAATATCTGAAGTGTATTGGAAAAGCGGAGAACGAAGAATGTTGGTATTGCGCAGAAAGGGATACAGTCGAACATACCATGTTTAATGGGAATATGATAGAAATACTATTGGGGAAAATATTTCAACAGAAAATTTAACAAATATAATGATAAGAAACAGTAAGAGAAGCTGAGGTGCGTAAATACAGAAGAGAAAATAATGGAAAATAAAGAGTGATATTGAAGCAATGCTACCGCAGTCCCTAGGTGTCCCTTGCTCATCCATGGAGGGGTTTGAATGGGTGTTAATCCTACAGTCCCCCTCAGAATAGAAGATCTTACCGGGGGGGACCCTAAAAAGGTTTCCCCTCCAAACACAAAAAAAACGTCGACTGCTTCGTTAATGTTAACTAATCTCATTTAACTCATTTTTTGCACCTCTGTTTTTAATTCCAAATTTAATAGTTTTCTGTTCTCGATGCATTGTATATGTTATTTTTTAGTACAGCTTAAAAGTTTCAGTCACAGCCAATACAAAATTGTGATAAGAATTTATACGAACGCCTTGGTACCTTTTTGCACTAGTTAATATATTTCCACAGCGCTTGTTAATTAATATAAGTTTAAAACACTAAATAACAAAGCGCATTAGGTTACATGCTTTAAATTTCGAGTGTACTTTGAATTTAAGAAAGTTATTGATTATAATTTTTCAATTGCACTGTACATGTTCAATGGCACAAAAAATATGGTACTTTTTTGTACAGCCTCCCAGCCGTCAACATCAATATGGCATTAGAAAAAAGTAACTATTCTATAATTGAAAATATATTTCATTAACTATCCTACCGTTATAATAGAACAAGGTTTAAGTAATGAGATCCGGAGGTAGCTATTCAATACTGCTTAAAACATGTAAAACAACATCCACACAATATGTCGACATAACCACGTGCTCGTATCAATTCACGGAGCAGCTGGCAGCTATTTGGGGCGATTTAACAGAGGGTCCAAACCTATATGGCAATTACAAACAAAAATGCTGACAGAGGAGATCTAGCTATCACAGTTTCAATGTGAAGGAGGGGCTAAACAATGTTGTAGTCGAAGCATTGGATTAAATTTCAACCTTCAAAATAAAGTTCGGTAGCAATTTTACAAGATCTTTGTCTGTGAACATTTACAAAAAAAATAAATGGATTTGTGGATCTGATGCATGCTCTATTTTTTCCATTATTAAATAAATGATCGTGTTTTGTTGTTTTAATACTTAGGTACTTACATTTTGAGTTGAGTTTTGAATACTTTTTGTTCTGCGCATATTTCTTTTGGATTATTGTTAAAATTAAAAAACATTGCTATATTTGAATTAAAACTTCCATGGAATGTGGAGCATTACTTTTTGCTTAGTAATTGTTAAAAATTAAGAGCCTCTCAAATACAATTATAACGAGCCGCTACTGGTGCTTTCTAACCAGTAACGCATGCTAAGTACGGCCCTTTTAGAGTTGAAATTAATTTAGCTTTGTTTTTAATTCTGAAACTTGTGTCTTGCCTATTTGTATGAACTTTGTAGAAAACTGAAAGCAAACTTTTTAATTAGATATCTTACTTTCAGGTGCAAAGAAATACACTCATAAGTGGATGTTAACAAAACATCTCCTTACTCATTCTGATAAGAGGACGTTTCAGTGCAACATTTGTGATAGAGGTACTATTTAACAACAAACCGAGAACTCGGTGGCTAATCTGTATACTGCATGGAATGGCTAAATAAACTTACTTTTACTGTTGTGCTAGTGTTGCATATATTTCCCTTTTTAAGGTTCATATAAAATAGGTAATAAATTTATCTATAGAAATGTGTTTAACTAAATTTTTATCTGTCACATTAGAACTTTGACTGCTAACTCTTTCTTACTCTTTAGAACAGCATTTCCTGTATTCTTCTAGCAACTACTGGCTCATAATATACTGACCACTGATCATTGGCCATCACATAATTTTATTTGTACAACCAAATACATCTTATTTAACTATTAACAACTCTTTTTAAGCGTTCAAACGATTGTCCACATTAAAGCAGCACTGTATCATACATTTATCAGAACGCCCTTATCTTTGCAAAGTCTGTCACAAGACCTTCAGGCAGATGCCTGCTCTAAACTTTCACCTTAAGACCCACACAAACGTGAAGCAGCACCACTGCCACATATGCAGTAAAACCTTTCACCAAAAAGGTAAAATAGACTTTACTAGTCAGCCATTTGATTTAAGATTCATATTTTGCAGGTAATTTGAAAAATCATTTATTCACGCACACCAATGAGCGGCCGAGGGTTTCAATCAAGTGTCGAACCTGCTATCTCACAGAATGAGAGTATGTTTTAATTAATATTCTTGTATTATTCACTAATTATTATCGAAACACAGGTACATCAAGCTGACAAGCCTCGTTTCGTCTGCCAAATCTGTGGCAAAGACTTTCAAAAGAAAATATATCTACAATACCACGAGCAGTACCAGCATGTTATCCAAAACTTCGAGTTTGGCCCGTCAGCAGCCTCAACTACCTCTATTAAGTCTGTTTCATTTTGAACTTATCCAATCCTCTCTCTGACTTTCCTGCTTTGTAGACATACTGACGGTGTCTTAATCGATTCAATTAACAACGCCACCATGCAGCATGAACGGGCAACCAGCCAACCTCCCTTGGACCTCCTGAGACCTTTGAATGGTAGCCCTGCATTGGTCCACGGTTTGGCAGCGGGAGACAAGCAGGTATTGTTCTTCCTCACAATGATATCAGAATAGATATGATTATGCTATTTTGTGTAGTTGTTAATGCCAGGCACTACAGAAGATATGATGGAGCATGAGGAGGTTACTATTACCCAAAACCAACAGAAGATGAATGAGGAATGTGGCAATGATTCCTTAGCAATGAGAGTCGACCAAAATATTCCCGAAGCTGATAAAAAGGCTGCTTCGAGTAAGTATCGTTTTTTTTATATCTACTTAAATAACTAGTTCAATCTATTGCATGGTTTACACAGTGTTTATGTACACATAATATTTTTAACAATAGATCAATGACTACATTTATGTTTTACCTATGCATAGTCACTATCATCAGAGGATAATAGTACCTACATCTTCAGGATGTGCGGTTCATTGTACACCACACTTGAGCACTCTGATATTTTAAAAAGAACTTTTGGGCTCATTGTTTCGTACTATACTGTTCTATTAAGGAAGTTGCAAACTCCCAGTGTAGCTGTCAATTTCTTACAAACTACAGTTGATATCCAAAGTATTTTGTTTTCAATGATTGCAACTTATTAATGTCCTTTTAGAAGCAGCGCCTAACACAACACAGCCATAAGCAATATACACAAATAAATTAGTATGCACATTTTTTATGCACAACGTGGCTCAAGTTTTGAAACAATCCAGTGTTAAAGTATGTGACGAATATAACGCAGAAGATATTAAACCAGATGTCGACGATGTTTATAATTTTGAGATAAGCGATCTATTAAAAGATGCTTTAGAATATTTAGCTGGCTGGATAGCTAAAAAGCTTAAAGAAACTCACCCGCACTTGGGGCAACACACATATAAAATACCTTCTGTTGAAAACAAATTACCCAGTTGGGTACGACAGTTATCTTATGGAGGACTAATTAAACCGGAAGATAGTTTTGTTAAACTAATAAATATATTAGAAAATTACTTTAGACAGTACCATGGAGAAAGCGAACTAAAAAACGATAGTGTAATTTCAAGATTAGTAGACTTTATTTTAAGTAAATCCCCGGAAATGGATCCAATCGTTGTACAAATATTCATAAAACAACAAACGTTTATTAGAATTAATTATTTAAACGAACAATTAAAAGCTCAGAAATTTAAAAAGCAAAATAAACGGAAGGGGGCATCCAGTGAGCACAAATTGTCCAACAAAATGAGGAAACTTGTGAATGAATACACGGAAAATATGTATAGTAGTATTTATAGCCCAGTAAAAAATACCCTTTGTCGCAACTAATTAGGGGAAAGCTGAATTTTTGCAGGGTGTTAGTATACAAGATAAACAATAAAAAAACGACAAAGTCCCGACCCCCACCCCTCTTGCTTCCCCTCCACCCCCTCCCAAACATCGCAAGAGCAGTACTTTGGTTAAATACTCATAGCTCGAAAACGAATAAAGTTACAGACGTGATTATTTTTTAAAATTACTCCTAACAATATGGCGAACAAATTATGTAATATATACTTTCTATGTAGATAACTTAGTTTTACCGTAATACTTATAAACATACAAAAAAAGGACACTGCTATACCCAAAAACTAACTTTAACCAATTATATCATTTTATCCTTACATTGTGGAAAGAAACGTCCTTGACAAAACTTATAGTTAATTTAATTAGCTTTACTATGATGGGTCTAGTCAAGCTATTTGATGACATAGTTGCTTTATAGAGAGCGATTAAACAGTAGCGGACACCGCGCCGCCGCGCCTGCGGCGCCGCTTCTAGCAGTGCCGCGCCCATGCGTCGGACTGCACGTTGTAACTTGTTTGCATACAGTCCTCAGTACGTAGCTTGCTGAATACTGTCTCTCTTCGATAATAGTGGGCCGTGTCTGCTTAGTTTACGTTTAACCCTTGCATTGTGCGGTTCGTTGGGATTTTGTGTTTCGTTATAAAGTTGTATTTTGTGTACAGAAATACGGTTGTGTTGTGCCAGGTGTAGTGAAATGCTAATATTTGTGCTATTGTTATGGATTTTTGAACGAGATAGGCAAGCTGGAAGGAAACTCTTAAAACTGGTAAAAACTTTTCAAGTCTGAATTCAACCAATTTACATTAATTCAGTTATGTAGGCCCACTCTTCAGTTACTTATAATGACTGATTTGAACAATATATGTGTTATATGTAATCAGGAAGTCAAAGATGGCGGGGTAACTGCCACTAAGGGTATAAATACTTTAATCAAGTCCAGTATTGAGAGAAAGGACGAAATCCATAAATTACTTGCTGATGTCGATTTAATAAAAGTACATTCTACATGTAGGCAAAATTATACCAGACCTAGCAACATTAAAGCAGCATTAAAAGCGCAAAATGCAGAACCTTCTACATCGCAGCACTTTCTCAGAAAATTAGACAACACATTTGATTTCAAGCATGATAGTTTGTTATGTGGAGACCGTGCGGTGTTTGACGCTAAACTTCCATATAAATACCCAACCAAAATTCACGAGGTTTCAACTGTTGAAATAAAGCAAATGCTCCTCAATGCTTGTGATGTCAGGAGTGATGATTGGGCCTGTAAAGTTAAGTCTAGGCTTTTAGATGTAATTGATTTAGTTGCCGCTGAAGCCCGTTACCATGGGCAATGTTATAAGAACTTTTGTAAACCTAAAAGTAGTGAACAAAAGGTAGGACGGCCATTATCAGCAAAGTCTACAGATCAATTTAACCTGCTTGCCAATTACCTTGAGACCGACAATGAGTGCCAGTATTCACTAAAAGAGTTACGAGAGATTGTAATTAAATTAAGTGGCTCTGATATAGACTATACTGATTATTATCTTAAGTCAAAACTTGTAGATTTTTTCAAAGATAGGCTAGTTGTGCATAATTTATCTGGAAAGAAATAGTAATTTATTATACAAGACGATAAAGTTAAATTTTATCCACGAGTGAATCGTTTAACGTCGAGACGAAGTCGAGACGTTAATGATTCAAGAGTGGATAGAAATAACTTTATCGTCGTGTCTAATACAATATTTTTTTCTATAGCAAGAACTTTAACAATTTCAAACGAAAATAATGACAGTCAATCACATTTCAAAATGTCAGTACCTAGATTGGGTTGCTACGATAATACGAAGCTGTAATATTTAATTTAAACAAAAGTTAGAAAATTAAATTACTTTATCTATCCTTGATGTTAAAGTGCTACTTTATCTACCCTTGCTGTTAAAGTAAAACTTGACCTTTTGTTTTGAGTTGATAAAAGCACACTTTAACATGTGCTATAGAAAAAAGTATTTTTTGTATGTCACATACTAGTCACAAAGTTTTAGATTCTTGGTACAAAAACAGAGAAACCAGTACTGAAGAAGAACGCAAAAGAATTGTTAGAACAGCAGCAGAAATTGTTAAAGACATCCAAAAAATGAATTACGACTGTGGAAAGTATCCAAGTGAAAAGGAAGTAAGTACCATATCAAATGATTTGATTCCTGAAACATTGGCACTATTTACGTCTACAGTGACCAAAAAACGAACTGAAAACTCGAGCTCTGACATAAGTAGAAAACGTGCTGTGATTAACCATTCAATAATTTCCGCTGTAAGACCAAGGTCCTTCCTATCGTCAATACAAACTTCTTTGTCTCTATATTTAAATAGAATGTATGGGTCAAAACATTTGATTGAGGTACTTTCTGCGCTGGGAGTATGTTCCTCAGACTATGAAAGTGATAGATACTACTTCAGTTCAATAGTAGATACTACGGGACAGTAGTACTTACTACTTGCATTGTAGTACCGGGTGATCAACAATGATTGAATGTGCCGTCTCCTTCAAATAAAGCTATTGTCCACTTAGCACATGCAGTGATCCCAACTATTTCCAGTGGCGTACTGGCGGGTATTTCAGATTGGGCGGGAAATTTAAAAGCTGGTGGTATATTAAAAATAAATATATTATTGCAAAGTTTTAAATTATACATAGTGCACGTTTTGTTACACAAAAAGTAAATACAACTAAACAAGCATACAAGAAAAGTTAAAAAGAATGTTTCTTATATTAAAAACACACAATATGAGACAAAGTGAGCAAAAAAATACAATTCAATAACAAAATACAATGATATTGATACATTGTTTTCTAAACTCACAATCTAGAAACAGAAATAAGAACCACTTTTTTTATAATAGATGTTGAAAATGCTGTACATTATTTTCTATACGCAGTTTTACTCGTCTTTTTATGTTGTCAAAGACGGCTTCTAACTGTTGCGGTGTGATTGAATTAACGGCGTTCACTATGGCATCCTGGGAACTTCTCAACCGTATGCAAACGATTTGCATACATAACATTTTTAAGATGACCAAAGATCGTCGAGCGGTGTCAAATCGGGCTATCGCAGTGACCATCGACCTGTGATTATTAGTCTATCCTGGAAATATTGTGATAAATATTCCATCGTACATATTAGGTATACACATTACCAGTTTGAGCAGACAGTTGCCTTAAAGATTTATTGGGGCTTGCTTCCAATCGTTCCTGAATACCTTCTAACGCTTTTTCATTAAACGCAGGCCATTTGCCAGGAGATTTACTTTTGAAGACACTGCCAGTATCCCGAAATCGGTTGATAATGCACCGAACACAAGGCACACTTTAACATGTACTATAGAAAAAATACTATTTTTTCTATAGCACATGTTAAAGTGTGCTTTTATCAACTCAAAACAAAAGGTCAAGTTTTACTTTAACAGCAAGGGTAGATAAAGTAGCACTTTAACATCAAGGATAGATAAAGTAATTTAATTTTCTAACTTTTGTTTAAATTAATTATGACACCTTCGTATTATCGTAGCAACCCAATCTAGCTACTGAGATTTTAAAATGTGATTGACTGTCATTATTTTCTTTTGAAATTGTTAAAGTTCTTGCTATAGAAAAAAATATTGTATTATACACGACGATAAAGTTATTTCTGTCCACTCGTGAATCATTAACGTCTCGACTTCGTCTCGACGTTAAACGATTCACTCGTGGATAAAATTTAACTTTATCGTCTTGTATAATAAATTACTATTATAACTCGCTCAAAAGTGTTAGTTCGCTGCTCGTATGATTGATTCAATCGCCTGCTCCTCGTTTATCAAACACCACACTTGCACAATATTTGCCACTTTCAATACTTGTTATGAAAATAATTATATTAGTACCGTTATTCCAAATTCTTAATATTTTATTATTACTTTGATTACAAATTCTTATAAAATATACAAATATATCATACTACAACTAGGTACTACTCTTGGTCATTTCTTCTTGATACTTAAAAATTATACCCAATATTTCTGATTTGGCCCTATTTTGAAATGCGGGAGACAACACTTGCATTTCCGAAGAAACAAATTTTGCAAATACATCCCACCGATTATCTTCCTTTTGGGGTTTTCCTTCCTTGTCGTTACATATTTTAAAGCAGCCCCAATTTCTGCGAACATGGCCTCTTCTGGTTTTGGTTTATTTCTTTTACTGCTTCCCGAGGACTGTGACGACTGTGCAGATGTGGAAACGGGTGATGACAAATCAGACTGCTCATCGTCAACCTAAAATTAAATGTTTTATTACAGGCACCTCAAACCACAGAGGAATGGCTAAAAATAACCAACGATTTTGAGAATTTATGGAATTTTCCCAACTGCCTTGGCGCCATGAATGGGAAACATGTGTCATTTCATCCTCGAAGAAGTGATGGGTCGTATTACCGGAATTACAAAGGAACGGACAGCATTGTACTTTTGGCATTGGTAGATGCTAATTATAAATTTATCATAACCGACTTAGGATGTAACGGTAGAATAAGCGACGGGGGTGTATTCAGTAGAAGCTTGCGATCTGGGGCAATAGAAAATAATAATTTAAATGTTCCGACAGAGAAACCTCTACCGGGAAGAACAATGCATGTTCCATATGTAATTGTAGCAGACGATGCATTTCCATTAAAACAAAACATATTAAAACCGTACAAGCTAAGAGGGCGCTCTTATGAACAAAACATTTTCAATTACCGTTTAAGTAGGGCAAGACGAGTTTCAAAAAATGCCTTTATGCCATAGGTTTAGGATTCTTTTAAATCCAATGAATGTAAGCGTAGAGAAGGTAGAACTAATAACAAGGGTGTGTTGTATTTTACATAATTTTTTAAGTACACAGTCCAACATACCTTCCTGCGTACGAAGATTTAATATTTTTTTTATAATATCACGCATCAGGGTGGAAACAAAACTGCAAATCGCCCACAGATAATAAGGGCAGAATTTCAAAATTATTTCAATACAGTTGGTCAAGTGCCCTTGCAAGAAGCCATGGTAAATAGCAACAGACTATGAGCAACCGAGTTGTTTCTAAATACATATCGGCTTATTGGCTTTTGTAATTTTTGTGTTTATGAAATAAAATATTTTGTAAATTTTGTTGTTGTTATAGTGATTTTCTTAAGCAGATTTAAGGAGTATAAATTACCTGTCCTTCTTCATTATCTAGTTCGAGTATCATCGATCCTTCTTCTTCTACCGCATCAATCCAGTTCGTTTCGCAGTCGTTTTCATTTTTCGAAAAGGATTTGTCCAAATTACTAGTTGTTTTCCGTGACTGGACATTGTCATGCAAGAAGAGCAAACGTTCAAAAAACCAAAGTAAAACTTTGTATACTTCGGCAGTACCCGTGCCAGTTCAGGGTTTTTTTCTCAGTAACGCCAACTCTCTGTTCAACTGAGTTCACAATTAATAACCAATGAACTATAGGAAAGTACAAGTTAACTGTTATTTACCTGAGGTTCCTGCTCGTAGTTCCTACATTTACAGGGTAATGCGCGTTAGCGCTTCATTCCGTGCTAGCTTGTTATATAGCTGGGGTCTTTTACGAAATACAAGTCCTCTTGTTGATAGGCGTCTATTAGGGCCGACACTTGCAGCCCGTCCTATTTTTTAGAAATGTTTGACGACTAGGAGGCTGACGTCATGAAATACGTCATCATTGGTGTATGACAAGCAAATTTGGTGCAACAAAATGATCGTGTGACCCATGCTTTAGAGCAGGGGTCTCCAAACTTTGAAGCCTTAGGGCCATAATAATTTTTTCGGTATGTTCCAAGGGCCAAAACGATTTTTATTTTTCTGTCCACCAAAGCAAACATAGGCTTTTTTGCATTTCAATTACTATTGATTGTGTATTCAGTGTATTGTGACACGTAAGGACATCTAGTGGCAAGCAGTGATACTATGTACTATCTATTTCAGTTAGAGAAAGTTCTGCTTCTGGCTAGTTTTTCCGATCACTTCTAGATGGCAGTAATTGCATAGGTATAAAAACGCTAGCGGCGTCATTGTGAGTCAGTTTGCGTGGGACAGGCGAAGGTAGCGAAACTGCCTATTGTGAAATAAAGTGACACCCGTGCATAAGAGTATTTTGATTAGACTTGTTTTATGTGTGATTTATTAGTATGGAAAAAAGGCGAAAAATAGACAGTGAATGCAGAACGTTCCAAGATAAATGGAACGTTCAGTATTTTGTGATTGAATGCAGTAATAAGGCGCTATGTCTAATTTGTAATGAAACCATAGCTGTTCTCAAAGAATATAACATTAAACGTTACTATGAATCGAAACATCTTCAAAATTACACTAAATATACAGGAAGTTTGCGGACGGAAAAATTTGAAGCTTTAAAGCGCGGACTGAAATCGCAGAAATTGTTGTTTACCAAAGCAAATGCTGAGCAAGAGTCTGCAACTCGCGCCAGCTTTCGTGTGGCTCTTGAAATCGCAAAACGTGGAAAACCATTCACCGATGGAGAAATGATAAAAGAATGCTTGATTGCAGTAGCTGAAGAAATATGCCCCGAAAAGGTAAATTTATTGAAAGGTGTCAGTTTGTCAGCAAACACCGTGGCTCGGAGGGTGCAAGACATCGCAGAAAATATATCATCTCAACTGTCTGACAAAAATGGACATCTTGAGTGGTTTTCTCTAGCCTTGGATGAGTCAACGGATGTGTCAGATACTGCTCAAGTGTTGATTTTTATTCGTGGAGTAGATAAAAGCTATGAAGTGTATGAAAAACTTCTTGATATTGATAGTATTCACGGCACGACAACTGGGGCAGATATTTTTAAGGGAGTTGAATATGCCATTAATAAAAAGAACCTTCGATGGAAAAACTTGAAATCTATCACCACCGATGGAGGCAAAAATATGTGTGGTAAAAATATAGGAGTGGTCGCACTTGTGTCAAAGGCTGTAGAAAATGATGGTGGTTCAAAACCATTAGTCTTACATTGTATCATTCATCAACAGTCCTTGTGCGGAAAATGTTTGGATTTGTCTGAAGTTCTAAAACCAGTCATATCAGTTGTTAACTTCATCAGATCCACAGCGCTGAATCACCGACAATTCCGCGAGTTTATTGAAGAGATTGGAGAAAATGACTTGCCATATCATACTGCCGTACGATGGCTTAGTTGCGGAAAAGTCCTTAAGCGCTTTTTTGAACTTCGAGCAGAGATCGAATTTTTTTTGAATAAGAAGCATCGCCCTTGTGCTGATTTAGAAAATAGTGAAT
>CALNHX010006325.1:0-91402 GCA_940337035.1 Agriotes lineatus
TTTTCCTTTTATTTGCTTTTGTAGATTATAACTGTATAGTTAGGTATTCTTACATCGTCTGTCCTTTTAACATATTTTTACTTTGTATTTTTTTACTGCACGCTATTTTTATTTCAGATTTTAACCGGTATATACCAAACATGTTTTAAAAACGTTTTTTAAAAAAGCTTATTCTTAATTTCAAGTTACAACATTCTGTTACATGATTTTCGTTCAAGCATTTTTATTATCAATAAATAACATCTTAGCGATCTAGCTTATTTCGGCAGTCCAACACACTATTAAAACTGAATTATTTGATTAATACCTACTATGGTCAATAGTGTATTTCAAAAAAGTATTTGTGGTCATTTCCAATTTCATTTCAGATATTCTTCTTGAAGAACAAGAACATCAGAAATGAAAACACTGAGAAGATAGCAGGGAAAACTCTTAGTGATCGAGTCAGGAATGATGAAATAAGAAGTTTATGCGAAGTAGATGATGTAGACAGATGCGGCAGACAGAGAAGACGCTACTTGTACGATCACGTGAAACGCATGGAGGTTGACAGACTGGTCGCACAGCCTTCGTAGGGAAACCAACACTCGTCGACCACCGGGAAGACCCCCGAAGAGATGGAAGGACAGCTGGCAGTCTACATCTCAAGAGCAATAAATGCTTGTATCTAAGGAAAATAAACAGACCTGAGCTCTAATTAAAATGGAAGAAGATTTCAGATATTAAATTAAGTTACAAACCTACTGTTTCTAAATTAGCTTCATTTAATTAAATTATAATTCTACTTTCTTTCCTTTCTAAATGCATCTTAATAATTTTAATATCCATTTCATATCAAATTAATTTTTATGATTTTTAATTACTATATTATTTTAATCTGATTTTTAAACTCCTGTACAATACCATAGCAATATATTGAACATTTCTATAACTTCCTTATTCACTAAATCTGAAAATTGTGAGTAACCATGCCTCCTAACCGATTTAATTATTATCTTCTTATAAAATTAATGTTTTATAGGAAGGGTTGGTGGTTAATTAGTGGTCTGGTAAAATGTGGGTATTTTGCTTCCCAAAGAAGCCGAGATATTTGTTTATTTAAATGTTTTATCATGAAACTAACCACTAATGTAGTGATAAGTTACATACCCTTTATCAAATTTAAATTTTTTTTATTGCTGCCCAAAGACTACTGTAACGTATTAAACTAATTACAAAGGGCAAGTAAATAATCTAGCCGATTATTATTAAGTCAAGTGTGATCAAAAATTTATACTCATCTAGTGTGAATTTAAAATGAGCTCAAATATGTTTACTTTCAAATTGTTGACAACTGTCACATTTTGTATTTGTGAATTATTGTTCTCTACTTAAGGTCTTTATAACAATGTTCTTTCAAGAACAAATATTTTGATGATACAGTCATAATATCGAAATTTGCAACAGCTAAAAAATAGTGAGCGGGCGCATGGTCATGTTTGCGTTTTAAACAAGTTCAGAGTGCGTTTTCTTGAAGTACAGTGATTGAAAATCATTCCCACGTTAACTGCAGGCTTATTGTTACTAATTTTAAAGTGTAGATCATAGAATTGAATCTGGCATAAACTGAATTCAAACGGATGATACCATTGAACAAGAGGGGATCGGATGGAGGAAGAACCTATGTTGTAGCCACAAATCACTTAACTTTTATGGACACATACATACTGCATAGTCTGTAACTCCTTATACTACGTATACAGTGTCGGGTGCCGGAGCACCGAGCCGCTGAGAGTATATGCATTTTAAATTAGGCGGAGTTACTTGAGATAGTGGAGCCTATCTAAGCTAGAACACAACGCCCGCTCCAGATGTTCACCCATCCAAGTACTGACCAAGCAGACTGAAGCTGTATTCAAAGCAAGTAACCTACATGTCCCAACACTTACATATACAATGACTCTATTTTTGATTAGAGATCTATATTTTATAGCTTGCGTCTGCGCAGTTATATGCTCCTACTTTTGACTGAAGTCCTGCTGAGGTCCGCTAAACGTCATCCCTAGCCGAAACGTTATTCAAATTTGAATGGAACTTTACGTTTAAGAGTTCTTTCTCACTTCCTTTTGATTGTGTACCTAGGGCGTAGCTAAGAGGCGTTAAATTAGAAGAGAGCTTGTGATGTGAAGTAAATATACCATTCCCATAATGTAAGTTGCTGATGTTTTTACCTATTGTTTCTTATTGTGTTTGGATTTATTGTCCGAAGGCCAAGCTTCCCTGTTACAAGGCATGTGTGGAGAATCTGCAATCACCTAATTAGTAAGTCTTCCGTTCATATGCAAACTCCACGCGCTTTTTTAAAGCAAATACTTCACAGTTTATTACATTTATCTACACTAGAGATGAAACAAACTACCACTATTACATGATACTATTACTTAACTCGCAACATTTCATTTTTAACCTGTAATTTTATACGGGTATAATATAACCTGTATGTATTACCAAACTCCTCGATATTCATGTTTTTCGCTTATTTATAATTGCTTGTCTCTTTATGGTAGAAATTATTTCATACAATCGCAGATCCAAACATCTGTATTTTCATAGGGTACAGACTTTTGAGTTTGACCATAGCATTGAATATAAGCAACAATTGTGTGCATGTTATTCTTGTAGATATCAAAATCGCCGTTCCTTGGTTTAATGCACTTCCAAGCAATAGAGGCGCTGTAAACGAATTAAAACCTAACACGTTGTAAAAGTTTAATGAATTGTGGTTGCCGCTTTGAAGGCTGTCACAGGAAAATAATCTTAGTCATGATACATTGTTACGATTCATTTGCGCCGCCTTCTAATTTCGCAGTCTGTAGTATGCACGATGCTCTGTTGCGCATCTTTTCGCACGATTGTCTGTGAGCGCGCGGTTTTCTTTTCCCGCGCTGCGCCACGCCCATTTTTGGCCTCGCAGAGGTAACGCAAGTTCTGAATTTGTTTCGGCGACGCGTCCCTTTTCGATCTGGTCTGCGAAGCGAAGAACATGCAGGTGGTAAACAATTAGAATTTCGGAGGTTTATTTTTTTTGGGCTGTTGTTAGTTTGGTGATATGTATGTGAGCCTTCACTGTGAAGTGGATTTATGCCCGATTTTCGAGGTTAAGGAAGCCTGGCTCCCACGCCGTTAGCGGAATTTTCCATGTTGCCACGTGCTTCGTAATTTCGCCTGGAAAATTTCCGGGGTAAGTAAAGAGTTTCGTGTGAACCTAATCTGTCGGTCTTGGTATGCTATCGTGGGTTTCCCTCTTTCGTTATAGCACCTAGTGCCGGAGGGCCAAATTGAGGCTTGGAATACAGCTGTTTCTCATTCGCTTCAGACGTTCCATGCATTGGAAATTTTGACCTTCGGATCCTCTGAACCTCTGCTGCAGGCGCCATTAGAGCGCAGGAAAGGACCCGACAAGAAGGTTTTATCTTTAGGTTTATTTTGCACCAATATTGCACGGTGAGTTCCCCTTTGAACCACCAGCTTCAGGTCGCCCGAATTTGGGACCAAACGAATTCTAGATCGTGATATCATTCGACCGTGAGTTCGCTGCTGTACTCGCGTTTGTGTTTCTTCCGAAACCAAGCGGCCGCTGTAACCCTTGCATGTCTCGAGCCTAATTTTTAATGTGTGAAATAGGGCGATTGTAAGTATTAGTTTGAATCCTTGTTCCCAAAGTACCTCATGCTTTTACTAATAAATTAGCCAAACTTAATTAGTATAGCAAGCAATATGTGGCCACCTGCGATTCTGCTGGTAGACGATAATTTTGTGATATTTAACTGTATTGTGATCCCGAATCTATGAAAATTATACTGTGATTTTGTCAATTATGGAGGTTTAATTTAGTCACTGCTGTTTATTGTGTTTGAAGCTCCTTTTTCGGGAATTGTGTTTGTGCTTTAAGCATTGTGAGTTTACGAATTATCTTGAACACCTGGGTGCACTCGCCGTTTGTGTAGTACAAAAAATTTGTTGGCGCGGAGCATTATTATTCGTTCCACCGACTGTACTGTTAAAAAACTGCACGCCTCCATCCGACTGAGCTGGCGGCCGGCTATTGCACTCGCGTGGTACAAAGTAATTCTCTGGAAGCAATGACCAAAGAATTAAATAGATAACAACATGTTAAACCATATTAAAAAATAAGTGGTTTCTCTACAAAGTACAGCTTCATCAGGAGCTGCTACCACCAGACTGTAATAAGGAACTTTCGTACTGTACTGGTTCTGAGACAACTGGATGATAATGCTTTGCATTTATTTTTTTTTCTAGAAGAATCATGGCTTCACTTGTCTAGAGACGCAAATTCGAGAGTGATGAAGGGAACTCCACGCACCTGTCCTAAAGTCTCTATTTAGGTAGTTCTTTCGTCAATAAATTGACCGGTCTGAGGATTTCTTCAGAGACTATCACTGGTGTACGATACCAGAACAATATTCCTGAAATCTTTCATCAATCAGTGAAAGGATGTGGAACTGTAACAGGGTTTACTTTCAGCAGATGATGCCCGGCCCCATATGGCCCATACCACCTGTAGAATACGTGCGAAAATTTTATTACAAAAAAAAACCTGTTTGATAACATGAAGGGACGTGGTGCACTGTGTATTGAGAGGTTTAATGGATAAGTTTAGTTACTATATAAACGTGTCAACATAATTCTAATTTTTAGGTACAATTTTAGGAGAGTTTCGATCGACGCAGGCTTGTGTGTTAGAAAAATTACCTTACCTTTGGGTGCAAATTCGATTTTTTTTTCAAAACAATATTTTAATAAAATGAATAAAAAGTTAATAATGAAATTGAACAGTTTGAACTAAATATATGCCAATTTTAAAGGCGCTGATTTGCACTTCCACAGCTGTACTAAATAAAAATTATATTTAATTATACTCTACCTTGTAATTACTACAAAAGCTTCAACATAGTTTAGCACACCAATTCTGAGATAGAAACTTTTTGTATTCTTGTCTACGTAGTCGTCCTAAATGGTGCATCGAAAACTGACAATAGTTGACTTATTTTTCTATAGTATGTGCGTGAAAATCTACTTTGTTAATTTTATAAAGGCACGTCAAATTTATAATTAAATTCAAAAAAAAAATTAAATTTCTTTAACGAAGAATAAAGACAGCCGGAAGTTAGCTATTAATTTGGATCTATTAAATTATTACTGTTGGCTTTTAGTGGGAAATATTACACACATTTAATATCTCTTTATATGAAAAGTTTATCCAGACATTAGGGGGAGAGATTTTTTGTCCAATAATCAATACTGAATTGTAATTTTAAGGATTATCAACGAATGAAATATAGATCACGCTTTCAAACAGTTTAGGAGAATTCATTTGCTGCTTTAATTTCACTATTTGTACCTATACCGGCTTTGCTCAATCAAATTCAGCAAGATAGCAAGTATACATTAGCTTACCGCAGTTGCTATATTAGTACCTGATCTATACATGATTTGTACGGGTGGTCGAGTATTTTCCCTGGTTGCGGTGAATGCTATCAATAACGATCCCGAAGCTATTGTTCTGCTACAACTAATCATTCTCTAGCTATCAACCTGGGAAAGTCGTTTGTGATACTGCTGGACAGGGATTATAACTACCTTGTAATAAAATTTTTCATTTTATTATAAAAAAAATATCCTCCAATAATCCAAAAATGTTTCAGAACAATTTGTAAATCTTAAATCCATACTTTCCAATTTGTTCGATTTTATAAAAATTCTGTTTTTTTTTTGTTAAGCTTGTACCTAGAGCAGACGTGAATTCCAATATCAGTGTATTACAATATTACTAACAACAAAGAGACCGTCAACACATTGTTGAATTCGAAACCTGAGAGACATTCAAGTGGGTCAAATTACATCATGTATTAAAACCATTAAATTGATTTCGCTCTTACTAACTCAGCTTTCAGTATTTCGAAACGCAATATTTTCCACCTGTACAGCCGCAAGAGTTAAAAAATTTTAGTGCTGCCGGTATTTTACCTGTATGGTAAACTACTGAAAAACGTCAGGATCTAGTAGCTGCGTTAGAGTTGGATTCAAATAATATTTATGGCTAGGCATAAAAGTGGTTACTTTTACGCCGGCGCAGCGGAGTAGTTACTTCAAAACTTGATTAGCTTTCGAATATTTTTGAGATTGGCCTTCTTGATTGTCGGGAATTGACGTAGACGTAAATTCTCGATAATCGTAGTTTTTGAAATATACACTGTGGTGTTTATATCTCGTTACAACACATATTACGTCCAGTGTTTTTCATGAGTGTTTAACATTTTATTTTCTAATTTCATAGTTGCCGCTGCAGTAACTATGAAATTAGTTTATTTAAAATGTTATCAAAATGAACCAAAGATGTCTTCGCCATTTTTCAATAAAACCCTTACTTTTGTAACTACAGCGATTTTTAGGTGTTTCTACAAGTGGCCGTAATAAATGTCAGATATTGAGAAACAAATGACTGTTTAGAATAATTTATTGACAGAAGCTTTGTTGTGTTCATATCTTCGTGTGTTTATTTTCGACAAATGGTTGCTTATTTTTCTAATCGAGAATATTATGACATGCCAATAGCTCTCGGAGCTTCTAATAATCGAGCAAGGAAAGCAGTCCGATTATAGGGTAAGAGATTTATTTTGCGGCGACGACCAAGAATTAACGTTTTTTAGAAGGTTGGAGGATCGCATTCTGTTCAATGGTAGTGTTGCTGTGCCACCACGTGTAAATGCTGGTCATCAGCGTCTTCATGATGATGCTGTTCTTAATTTGATAAACATTAATACGGAACGAAGCACTAGATCTATGCCAGGAAATTGGGAATTAACTCCACCCTTTTGTGGCGTGCCTAGACCGTGATCAACAGCATCCATACGCACCCGCAACATCAGCAAAACACCGATCATCCCCTACGAATAGAGTTTTGTGAATGGTACCTTGCTCTTCGGGATTTGAAAGATTCAATTCTCTGGACAGACGAATGTCTTTTCCCCGTGATGATGTTTTTAACCTGCACAATCAACACCAATGGAATCATGCAAATCCTCGTGCAGTTAAAATAAGAAATCACCAGCAACGTTTTAAATATAAATTCAGTTAGTGTTGATACAAGGAATAATAAATACAAAAAAAGATTAAAGCAGGAATACTTAATTGCAAGGTCAAATAAAATTATATAAAGAAAACAAAATCCAAGATCCTAAACGTAATTATATGAAATGTTCAAATAGTTCTCCTGCTCTGAGTATTAAAGCTGTACACAGAACTCATAATCAGCAAGTGTAATTATTTTGATTTATTGAAATGAAACACTCTGTATATTCCTGTATTTTTTAAAAGTACTTTTAATGAGCTTTCTTCTGACATTTAATTTACTAACCCTAATTGAATCCCTTTTCAGACTCAATTTTCTCCTGCTTGTTTTCGTTTTTCCGTACTTGTTATTTCTGGTTTTTGAGTAGCGGCTGGATTATTTGTTTTCTAAATTTGGTTTTTCTTTTCTTTAGTGAACTCAAGTGTTTAAATCATTATTTTAATGGCTTTTGGTTTTATCCCTTGAAATAAGCATCTTAAGGGGCCTTAAATTGCTTTTATGTTGAAACACGCATATCTGAAAAATAGTTGAACTTAGAGGTATGAAGTAACACATCAAAAGAAAGCTCATTAAAAGGGCTTTTTAAAAAGTATAAAAAATATACAACGCGTTCACTTTGAAAAAAAAATCGAAATTATTAAATATGTTGAGCACGCTGCATAATATTAATACCCATATCTACCATTTTACACTTAAAAGTAGTTCAGGAAATGCGTAACCTTTTGGTAACATTTTCCTCAGTTCAATTGTTTTCTGTTGGTTACAGCAGCCGCCAGAAGTTCAGCATTTGTTTGTATAAAATCGTTAGTATCTCCAAAAGAGTTGACGTCAGACCGATACAACTTGATGTAAAAATTATAAGTATTTCAACGCAAAACTTTGAAACTACTCAAATATAAGTTTTATTCGCCACACCTTTTTGAGCCACCCTGCATAATCAAAACTATTTTAGTAATGTGCACCACCTTCGTACCTACAACTTTTATACCGATGGGGCCACAATTACACCGATGGCGCCACAATTATATATAACAGCAATGAGATAACACCAACAAGAAAATAACACGTATTTCTTGAGTAGAAAGAGATAAACATAGCAGTAAATATTCGAGTAGGCATAACGTTTATTTAATTATGACATAAGTTAACTAAACATGCCTACTAAAATAATTTTATCGTATGGTCATCTCTTTCTTACTCAAGCATTCTATTTTGTGGTTCATGTTATCTATTGCTATTATATATAATTATGGCTCCTTTCGTACGTAACAGCAATGAGATAACATGAACAAGAAAATAACTCGTTTTGCTTCAGTAAGAAAGAGATAAACATAGTAGCAAATATTTGAGAAGGCTTGACGCTTAATTTAATTATGACATTTGTCAACTAAACATGCCTACTAAATAATTTTTTCGTATGGCCATCTCTTCTTACTCAGGCATTCTATTTTGTTATTCATGTTATCTCATTGATGTTATGTATAATTATGGCCCCATCTGTATACTGAATATTCATGCAACTCTCATAATTTTAGAATATCTTCCATCCGCGCTTCGTTGCCGGACCCTGTATATGACACCGAAAACAAAATTAAAATCTAAAAAGCGTTGTCAGGCTGGTAACTACACATTGTTATTTGGTACACTGGGATCTTTTTTTGTACACAAAAGAAAAAAAAAGTAATATATAATTCAGAACACGGTAGTTCAGGAATTGTTTAGGTAGTGTAGCAAATTTTCGCCAGCTAGTTCCTGAACAGCAATGGGGGGGAGGGGGGTTCGGAGCGCCACTGGTTCGAGACGGTCCAAACCAGAAAACCTACTGCGATAATGATAAACGCGAGTTATCATCAACTATGAATTAATTTATCCAGCCGCGATTTATTCGAATGGTACCATTTCGGGTTTTTACACTTAAAACTGTGCATTTTCAGCGCTAATAAGGAGCTAATTTTAATATTTAAACTCCCGATAGATCCTTGCAAAATATTTAGTTAAATTTCAAAGTGTTGAGTTACTGAACGCGACCAAAATGCTAAAAAGGCAGGTCAACCAATTGAAGAAATATTAAATACATAAATTGAAAATAACCTATTCCACATAAATAACTGCACGAGGCAAACATCGCAGTTACACAGAATTTCACAGCATAAAAATGGTAGGCAAACACGTTTAAAGGTTCATATAGTAGCACTGACAATACGTATTTTAGTTTCGAAAGATCAGATGGTGAATTAATAAGACGCTGGCTATACATAAGGTACCTGGTGATGCATGACAGCGCAGCCTCGTGAAACACCTTGTGATTGAAGTGCTACCACATGAGTTGAGGGTGCTCAAAACTGCGTGGGGATTGGTTCTCCAGGTGCTTTAGTAAGCGTCATCAATGCCACAGGGGAAGCACATGCAGAATTGGATACCAATAAGACGGACACGAAATAGCAATACGAGTACGAAGAGGAATACGAGGAGACCAGAGCTGGTGGATGGCCTCGGGTGAGTAATTTTGCATAAATAAATAACTATCCCAGTATAGCTGGATTTAGTCCAGCAATTTCACACAGCATTTCCCAAGGCTGATCAACAGATTTCACCAATAATTTTGGAATTTAATCCACATGAAATGAAAATTATCACATGGAGCTCCAGATGGAAATAATCTCAAGAAATCAGTCTCATAAAATGGCCACCGGAAATCGTACTATCAACCCATTTTGAAAATTTTACCATAATCCCTTAAATATTCAAGGATTTTAAAAAACGAGAAATGAGTATGCAACCAACTACACACCTAGAAACTGCAGGTCACTCAAAATCTCTAGAAACTACATCTGTGTGTATTTAAGCGAAAAATTATAAGAAACAATTCTTGACTGCGTCTAAATGATTTCAACACTGTAACAACATGCATCCGAAACTAGAGCTGTAATTAAAAAAACGAGATAAATGCTCAATACTAGGAATGGGAGCGTGACGTAAAAACAGTCTGGTCACGGCGGGTTCCGTTCCGACATGTGGAAGATCTAAAGCTGGAGTGAGAGGTCATTGTACTTCTGTGTGGCAGCCTGCAGCGACGGAGATTCTCACTTGTGTTGTGTTATGAATGTTGTGTCTACAGTCAATCGCGTGTCTGCGGCTATAGGCTACCAAATAGAACTTACTTTTAGTTCCTCGGACGTCGAAGTGCTTTTAAACCTAGGAATTAAAAGTGTTGCCTAGCAAGATATACCTTCTTCTAGTCGTATCAGTAAGGGAAACGTCAATTTGTTATTAAAAATAATGTATGTGAAGACGATTGCAAGAAATGTTTTTGCGAGAAATCAGTATTTATCTCCTTTTGTAAGCTATTGTAGTCAATTTTCATTTATTTCTTTTTGTGTCTACTATGTGTTCTGATTTCAACATATCACGTAAATTATCTCACGAGCAACACATATTTTATTTCAGAGTTTTTAGTTCGGTTGCGGGTTCTTTATTAGTTTTAAATTTGAACTTTCCGTTCTACCTGAATTTGAATTTTTAATTAAAAGCTGCGGGCCAACGTCGTGGGTGGCGGGTCACGCCGTAAACGTGAGTGAAAGTGAGCGTCAGCGTGCGTGAACATGAGTGTTTAAAGCAAGCGTGAAACGTGCCTGACGTGAGTGAATACTCACTCACGCGCCCATCTGCACTCAATACCACTGAAATGGCCACTGTAAGAACAATAACTGTGCATAGTTTGAGAAAAAGAATACCCAACCACGAAATAAGGAGCAAACGTAATATACAAGATACCTAGAAGTTTGTTAGAAAAAGGGAATGGAACGCGCTTGTCGACAAGATGCAACCCCAAGGACTACCTAAAATTGCAAAAATGCAAATCCCACAAGGAAATCGCCAACCTGAAAAACCACCAAGACGATGGGCTGAAAGCTGGGCTCACCTTCAGTAGAAACACAACCGAGAAGAATAAATTGGTGTCAAAAATAAAAAGGTAAATCCTAAAGAAAGAAAGAAGAAGAATAGGAACGTCAGGTGTTATGATAGTATATTGCGTAATTAGTAGAAAAGGTGATGGATTCCCAAACGCATGTGGAATTTTCTGGACAAGAGGCGATCCGAGGTAACCCGCTTCAAAATATTACTGTGAAAAATACTCAGCTTTCACACGCAACAATTAAGTTTTGCAGTGATATACATGATATCATAACACGAGAAATGGAAGTACTGATTTCACCTATATGTAAAAGTCACATTTGGTAATTCAGCACTTGCCAATGGAGCAACTGTTATAAAACGGTACCGCATAAATTTTATTTTAAACCCTTATACTCTCTGTCAAGCCTTACAGGCCAGGAAAACCCCTCCCGTTCTGGTCAGTTGGGTGAGAACAGCACTGGAGCAAAGAACCGTGACAGCAAACCTAGGGGACAGTTCAGTGGGGGCCAGGGCGACGGGAGGTTGCCCGCAAGGCAGTTGCCTCTCACCTCACCTGTGGTGTCTCATAATGGACGGTCTACTGGGATGCCTAATGGAAGAGGGCTTCTATGCACAATCATACGCAGACGATGGACTAGTACTTGTTACTGGCAGGTTCCTAAACGTCGTTTGCGATAGAATGCAGGCAGCTTGCAGGATTATTGAAAGATGGTGTGAAGAGAAAGGTCTGTCGGTAAACCCACTAAAGACTGAGATCATCCTCTTCACAAAAAGACGAAAACTTTAGGGTCTGAGGATACCCATTATGTACGGAAGACCACTTGCACTAGTGCAAGAGGTCAAGTACCTGGGGGTAATCCTCGACAGCAAATTAAGTTGGAGGTCGCATGTCGACAGGACGGTGAAGAAGTCGACAACGACCTTATGGCAGTTGCGCAGAGTTATAGGCAAGAACTGGGTGATAAACCCCAAGATTCTGCACTGGCTCTACACATTGGTAGTAAGGCCAAGAGTTCAGTACGGCTCAGTGGTTTGGTGGCCTAGTGTAGAGCGGTCCAGTATTTTCGTAAGATTGGCAAAGGTCCAACGACTAGCCTGTCTCGGAATTACAGGGGCAATGAGGACAACCCCAACAGCCGCACTGGAGGTAATATTGGGACTCCCGAGCCTCGACACTTGGATAAAGAGAGAGGCCATGGCTACCCACCTCAGAATGCGGGATACGGGACTATGGAATGACCAGGGAGTTCGCACGGGCCATGCTAGGATCGCCGACATGGCTGCTAGAGAAATACCTCTATCAGCCTACAGGGTAACCGAAGCAGAGGACCGGCTAAGGTTAGAAAAAGGATTCTCTCTCACTATCCCAACAAGGGAACAGTGGAGCAAAAAAGGGTTAAGCTCCAGTCGAATGTCTTGATATGCTACACGGATGGTTCTCGAGTGGCGGAAAGACAATCCTCTGGAGTAGGAATTTATATGGAAGGCCGAGGGGTGCAAGAAAGTTATGCTTTAGGAAGATTCACCACGGTATTCCAAGCAGAAGTTTATGCCATCCTATCGGTGGCAACAAGGAACGAGGTTAGGATATCCCCAGAGAAAAAAAATTATATTTGCTCCGACAGCTAAGCAGCACTAAAAGCAATCTTCTCGGCCAGGACAAGATCAGCTCTTGTCCAGGAATGTGGAGATGCTTTAGCCGAATTGGTAAGGGAAAGGACGTCGAGCTCATCTGGGTCCCGGGACACACGGGGGTCCAAGGCAACGAGAAGGCGGACGAACTAGCCAAACTCGGAGCCGGGGAAACTTGTTTTGGACCGGAACCTTTTTTGGGTATAACAAGGCAGCAGGTCTCAGCAGCCCTAACCGGGTAGGCCTACAAGACCAGCGAGGAAAAGTGGAAAGAATGCAGGGGCTGTCGTCAGGCAAAGTACCACATAGCGGGATTTGATTCAAAGAAATCGGTCTGGCTAATGGGAAGGAGCCGAAGAACCACAAATCTTTTGATAGGGATCTTGACAGGCCACTGTAAACTAAAGAGACACCTAACACTGATAGGAGTAGAGGAAGATCCCATCTGCCCAAGATGTGGGAGGGACGAGGAAACGTCCTTTCACTACTTGGGAGAATGCAAAGCGTACCAGCGACTAAGGTATAGAACCTTTGGAGCACCTACGCTTCGAATGGAAGAGTTGAACTCCCTATCCTGGGCCGAAATTCTGATCTTCATTAGAAAATCAGGAAGGTTTAATCAGGGAGAAGAGCCCATCGAAGAAGACGATAATGAAGGCGGTTGAGGGGATGGCATGGGGTTGGCAAAAAAGGCCTATGGTGGCCTACTTGCTAGACTTCGGTCTTCTCACAACTACTACTAGTACTACTATACTCTCTAGAAGACGTAAAATGCGATATTGAAGCAATGTTTACAAGGTCTGCATTACACAACCCTGCTTAAGGATAACGTTACAGTTGGAATATTGCAACGCTTGTCAACGCTACGTCAGAATTTTTAGACTTCACTTGATGTGTTTCGGCGCTTAGAGTTAATGGCTCAAGAACTATCAACGCTACGTTACCTTAATTACCCGAAAGTATACTGTTTTCACGTAATATGCATTCAATCTGTTGATACGATTTTTTTAAAAATACAGAACAATGTAGCAAATCCAAAAAAACATTGTTTGGCCGCAAAATACATACCTATCCGGCAATTAAAAGGTTTACTAAAAGTTAAAATTTATGAATTTACAAAGTACATATACGGTTAGGATCTATGAATTTCGTAGTAATTAACACCGACCCGAAATTTATATGCTCTCGACGAGAGGAAGAATTGATAGCAGGAGTATAAGTAATGGTAATAATGGAATTGGAAAACGAATTAAATAATGAAGTTAATTATTGCAGTATATCAAACATATTTAATTAAAATCATTTCGAAGGATTTAAGTCGTTAAATTATTTTTCAAGCGTAAGCTTTCTTGCGATATTAAATAAAACTAGCAACCCAGTGCACAGTGGGCCCAAAGTCCAGAAAAGTGGCCAAAAATAGCTATTTTTTAAATTGTTTATATTCCTACGTGCTTCCGTAGATAGTTAAAGGGATAGCCAATGCATCATTTCCTAGAATTTCGAGTGCATTGAACGAAGGTTCTACCTGCTAGAGGGTCGTAAACACGACCCTTTTGTTACGTTGATGCTCCGTACTTACAGCTCATTTTATCACAAACTTTTGATGGGTGATTGTGCTTATAAGACGCCTGTGTTTAAAGTGAAATATTGCAAGAAGCTTTCTTAGGGTAAGTACTTTAACTTATAAATATTGTCAAGTACCCCTGCGTTTACCCATTTAAACAATTTGCTTATATTCATGGGGGTGTTTAGTTCAAATTTATATGAGATTGGTCAGCATTTTCTGAGCAAACAAAAAATCCAGACGAGTCTGGGCTTTCAGAAAATATTCAAAAAATTCCTTGTACATTCCTTAATAATATATATCAGATCCGCATGCCCGTTTATGCCCATTTAGGAAATATTGCCTTTTTTCCAAGATGCCGCGCGTGCATGTAATCAGAGTAACTGCACGTCGCATTGTAACGAGCGCGCATCGGCCGATTGGATTACTAATAATATTTAGTTATGATATCATTTATTTATTGATATTTTGCAATAATTTTCCTACTTCTTTACAGAACTAAGGTATAACAAAATGTTGACCAGAAGACATCTTTCTGATATTTTATATGGGAAGAAAGGTGAAGGGCGTTCGTGCCAAACTGAATATTTGTTTAACTATTTAGTAGGCCATTACAAAATAGAAAATAACCAAACTGCGAAAACACAGCTTAGAAAAGTCAACTCCATTTTCTGCAGTACAGTTTACTCAAAATCCTCAAGAGTGCGGAAATCAAGATTTGTTAAACAGATTACTGATTACCTCGGATCCTTTAATTTCTTCTTTGCGACAACTGCCCCAAAAAAAAAGTTCGTCTTTTACTGGTGAAATGTTGTTATTGCTGAAGAAACCTGAGGTGTCATCAGAAGAACCAAGTACATCTTCAGTGGTAGCCATGAATCCAGAAAAGGAAACCTCTTCATCCGAGGAGGAGAGCGACACTGAGAGTGATAATGACGTTCCATTGAACAATTAACATTTTTATATATGTGCATAGATATTTAATTGTATATACTCGTACTTAGATCATTGTTTTAGAAAGTAAATAATTTTTTTTGTCTTTTGTAAATGACTTTGAATGGGCTACAATTGAAAAACTTAAACATTTGCGGCTCTGGCAAGTAATCACCCTCTAAAAGCACCCCCGGAATTTTTTAGTAATACTAGATCGATTTCCTTGGTTTTTCCGTATTGTACGAGCGACTTTAAATCAAGTAAAATCAAAAAACCCTATAAATTAGCAACTCGGCGAAATAATTATCCCCTAAACAACACCCTCGGGGCCTGAAATTTTTTTCTTTATTTTTTCCATATGTTTTTAGTGATTTTAAATGAGCTGAGACAGAGAAATGTATAAATTCCTACTTTTCAAAAAAAACATCCCCTATAAAACACCCCTAGCTCTTGTGATTTTTTTCATTATTTTTCCCTTATTACATAAGTGATTTCTAAGCCATTAAAAATATAATCAGAATTTTGGCCACTTTTTGGGATTTTCGGCCCACTGTGCAGTGAGACTAATGTCTCATTTAAAAAACAAAAAAGACCGTTTTTCAAATAGAACTCGTATTAAATAAAAACTGTACCCAGACCTGGAAGGTGTCAAAGTGGTTGCCTAACCGATCGACGTTTTAAGGCGCAGAGGGTCCCAGCACCGTTTGGCTGCTGAAACATTTTTATTTAATACGCGTTCTATTTGAAAAATGGTCTTTTTTGTGATTTCTCGAAAACCGGAAGTGTCACGTGACTGAAATTGGGTTCCTGAGCTGACATGACCATTCCAAACATATAACTTTAATAACTTTTTTTCTCCATCTCTTACGGTTTGGCTGCTGAAACAGCGTCCCGGACTGACGGACGGACGGACAAGTCTAGTAGATAAAGGATATAACATAATAGATATTGCACCAACGGGTGCAGTAGATGACTAAACCTTCAAGTCATATAGAAAATGTAGAACAGCGACCACACCCATTATTCAGCAAAATGCAAAAAAAAATATAATGATTAGTTCTCATCCATGATATAAGTTCACACACTCGACAGTGCTTAAAATAACACTTTATCGCATCAGTGCGCAAAGTAAATAGCATGCGTGCAGTGATTCAAAGTTTAAACAATCTTTGTTTTATGAATAATTGAACTTGAAATTGAAACATTATAATATTGCTAATAATAATAGCAATTGTTATACTAGTTGATCAATTAACTCAGTTTTTAAATGTAAGGTCGTAGAAACACATGCTTGAAGCCTTTTTACACTCACACGGTTGCCCCAGTCGCCTGCTGCTCGAGTCTCAAGCTCAAGAGCTTCACGCACTTATTCCACAATATACTATTTTATAACGTCGAGTCGAACGGCTTGCTAATACATTCTTTTTAGAAAAGTTTAATTTCTTATGTGTATTTCAACGTATTAGCTTATTGTGAAAAGTCTACTTTAAAGAGTTTCTAAAAATATAATAATTACATATTTACGTAACCGCTTGTATTATTTTTCAGTTTCGAAATTTTACAGAAATCGAATGCATTTTTAGAAAATACCTACGTTTAATTTCTACCGGAATTCTGTCTTAATTCATAACATGTAATTGTTGTGTAGTCTACAGCTTTTAGGTCGATATTTATTTTTAATGCTTCCAGTGTATACCTGCAATTACTTGCTGACTATGCTTTAGACTCTAGAGAACGTTACATAACTAGGAACCCCGAGTTAACTATTGTAGATGCAAAATGTAAACATAGAGTATCCCTTACTTCCCTTGCTCGCCTGCAGGTAAATTGCAACTACTACTGCAACGAACTATATTATGTTAACGAAACCATTGTGATGATGGAGTCGATTTGCTTGTATTCTTTACCTAAAGTACTAAGTGTACATAAAATATTTCATAAAATAAAATATTTTATTATTGGTTTGTCGCACACTCTGTCTCATTATTTCTTTATAAATTTCCAATATGTTTTAAAATGTGTTCAATGTTAATTAAGGCAGTCTTCAACAAGTCAATTAAACAGAAGCTGCAATTTATACTTCATGCAATGAAAGATAGATATATCAAGTTACTACTTTTATGCTTTCTGATTTAAAAAGGGATTTAGTTACACGTATAACTGTACAAAATACAGATCATTTTTAAACTACCGAGATAAGCCCTTCTCACTGAGTGTTGTCTATAATTCTTCCAAATAATAATTCTGCCAATTTTACGTACGAAATAAGTGCTTAAAAAATTTACGCTATGACATCACCTTATGTATGCTACTACGAGTGGTTTTAAGTGCCAAATGTAATTTTCTAGATATTCCTCTTCCTCTACTACGTTATGTAGGTGTTGAGATAGCTACTCTGAACCTACATTGTAGTGACGGGCATAACCGGACAATTTTCATAACCGAATTATTTGCATTCGAATGATATTAATAACCGAATGGTTATTTCAATAATCATTCGAATAAATTTTGTGCTCTCGATTCGTTTTGATTTCGCTGGTTTGCCGGTTACGCGGTCCAGCGTCCTCTGCATCGGCATCATAACTTGCAGATAGCAGAGGAACTCAGTTAATCGTTAATTATAATAATTGTATAAATGATTTTTATTTGATTTCTAAGGAGTTTGTGCAATAAGTAATTGTGGATATGAATGAAATATATCTGGATACACCTTTATTGTTTTCGATTGCTGGCGATTTATAATAATATACATAATAATAATAAATAATATATTGTTGTATTTGTATGAGTTTTACGACTCGCTATTCTCCATTAGCTCTATTACTCCTACATTCTTCCGATCTATAACCAAAACATAATATGTACGTACATTATGTGTTATGTACTGGAAATTAAGAGGTATTTATTAAGAAGTGTAGAAAGAGAGAAATATGCGGGACTGCTTGCTAATCGCAATAAAAAACAGTAGTAAAACGTTTATGTTTATCGATCGGCCGGGTTAAAGGCAGCAAAAAATTGATTTATGTTCAGACGGATCGAACGCGAGCCTCAGCCGGCAAGGACTCAAGGGAGAAAACTATAGAGCGAGGGACCCAAATGTTTTTATCAGTACAATCTGTCTTGCTTATGGTTATGAGTTATGAATGATGTATTATTTACAGAATTTCGATCACTCGCAGGTCGCTGAGATACGGCACGTAGTACGTATCAGGATGAGGTTATTTTTCATTCGAATACTTGAAACGAAAATCGAGTTACATAGATTATTTCAATAACCGGATAGCCGGTTATTTTTCATTCGAATAAGCCCATCACTACTACATTGCTACATATCCTCTAACATTGATTCCATCTGCAAGCAAATATGGGTAGAATGTTAGTTTAACCCAATATTCCAAAAGATAGGTGCCACTTCGTTACAGGCTAAAACGACATTTACGACAAATAGCCAGCTCATAACGGTATTTACGAAAAGCCACGATAAAGCTAGACGACTAGTGTCGGGAATGTAACTTACATAGGACCGCTGCCCAGCCCATAACTAGAGTTTCCGACTAGGCTCAGTTGAGCTAGGGGTAGTCCAACACGAGATAACATAAGGGCAACGGCCTACTGAACGGTAAACAGATCTAAAATAAGGCGCCACCACAATTTCTACACGAGAAAAATATGCACAGGTGAGCCCACTGTGGTAAAGTGGAAGCTTATGAATTCACCTTTCAACTTTAAACTTGGCAGTAATCAGGGCAGCAAACCGTCTCGCACCATCGGACCTATTTTTTTTTAAATCCACTTGATCAACTGGCCAAACTCCTCTTACAACTGTATAATATAAACACAGAAATCCCATGAACAATAACAAAAAAAACACAGTTAAATTAACGCGACATGTATTGACCAAAATATTTGAATATGTAATAAACGACACATGTAAATAGGAAATGCAGTTCGGTAAATTGCACAACATCTTAAATCTATTGTCATAATATGGCAAATTTGACATTAACTCTATAACACGATATGGACAGTAAACTCTAAACAAATAGCGGTAGTAAAGGCGAGATTAAGCTATATTAAGTAGCGGTTACGACATATGACAAGGGCTATTGTGTAAAGCTAAATAACAACCACGTGAACCGACGGTATCTATATGAATTGTAATGACAGGTACACAACTGTAATGGTTTGACAAATGCAAGAAGGTACGCAATAAAGGCTAAATAACCGAGACGTTACACCAACTGTCCGATATTTCGATTAAGCACATATATGGGAAGATGCACAGTAAACGTTAATAAACAATACAAACAATACCTGTACGGAGATTGGCTTTGCGATAACTGATGTCCTAAGCTGTTTGAACGGCCACCGTCCCCAGATACTCCATAGGACGAGACGGGAAGAAAATACTGCGACATCTCAACGGGCTGCAGGAACTGCAGGAGCTGAACACATGGGAACTTATCCTCTCATACGAGACGTAATGCGAAGTTCGCACGAAAAGCAGAACGGTAAAGCGACAGATGGAAACTCAAAGGGCTTACCGACACCCCAAACGGTGACTCTCGCCCACACAGAAAAATTGTCCCATAAAATGCGTAACGCATGGCCAAATGCTTTGAAATGACGGGAGTCCTAATAACGATTAAAACAGCGGTATTCACACACCAACTAGGAAAGCACACAACGTTAAACAGCCCTGCAAGCGCAGCCCCGGCGTACTGCGGAAGGTGACTTCAAAAGTAAACTGTCGCTTGCAGAAGCCGGGAGTCAACTGAACTGCAAATCCAGCGCCAGACAGCGCGCGATAGATAAAGAAACGGAGTAGCCGCGCTTGCTCTCTTGCACCCATGGCCGTTGTGTGTTAATTTGACGCCAAAAACACGCCTAAAGACGGATCGATCTTTTTAACCTAGCTTGCCAACGAATATAAGCAAAGATACAGAATA
Source organism: Agriotes lineatus (assembly GCA_940337035.1). Taxonomy (NCBI): domain Eukaryota; kingdom Metazoa; phylum Arthropoda; class Insecta; order Coleoptera; family Elateridae; genus Agriotes; species Agriotes lineatus. Next base: position 20,129 of record CALNHX010006325.1, read on the forward strand.
AGTGCTTTTCAGAACCGACGGCGGCAAGCGCATAACACAGCTATGTACGGTATAAAGCTAAGAAATGCTCTGACATAACTTAATATGCTTAAATTCAGGCTGAATAATACGAAAAACCCATATACAAGTGGGGTCGTAACTTGAAAAATACGCTAATTAGCCGTACGTTCGTACAATTTAAAAATGTCCTGACAACTTTAAGGTGAGTGACAAATATACATGCTTCTGGTAGGGATCGCACTCACAGCAGTCTTAGCGGATATATTATACATTTATTCTCATGTCGCCTGAGAGTCACCACGTCTGTGTGGCCTCCTCAAAGTCTCTCTCATTATTGTCTTTCCACCTAAATATTTGAGATATATTCAGAAGATACCTATGTCTAAACCCTAGCTGTAAACATTTCTTCGAGGGAAGAAGATCTTATTTTATAGCAAACCTGTTACTTCCAAGCCTTGATCTACCAAACCCAACACAAGCCTGTCCGTTCAGCTGTCATCCACTAGAAAAGCCTTGGTTCTGTCTTGTCCACTCCAACACCAACAACCTGGCGTTCACCTGAACTTCCAACCATTGATCTACCAGACCCAACACGAGCCTGTTCGCTGCATATCGTCCGTCTTCGACCATCAGTGCGGTCGAACTTAAGTTAAGTCACCAATTTATTTTTCCAACGATATGGAAAGTAAACTGACCTTTCCGCCATTTATGGCACATGATATCACTCCTTCTTTTGTCGTTGTTGACCGTTGTAAGATGTTTCAGGAAGGTGTGTATATCCTACAGTACATCCAGATCGAATGGAAGTATCTCAATTAAGTAATTCCATTTTTGATTTCAATTCAGCTTAGATGTTGAAACTGTATTTCGAGGCTACTTACCGCAATGGGCGTTTCAGAAATACAATTAACAATAAACGAACTTGATAGATAGTTTGTGACACACCATTTTAAGTGTGACCTGTATTTAATTAAACGAAGAAAAATGTAACACTGTAGAACCTCTATGATCTTTTGAACTGTTAGTTACTGTTATAAGGAAAACAAGTATCACAAATTCGTTAAAAAGCGTCACCGCACAAATATTTAATAACTGCTAAATACGTATTTCGACAGCCACGCTGTCATCATCGGTAGCTACGAAAGACCTACACAGCGAAAAGGTAACGAAGTACTCGTGCCAAATCACAAATGGAAGTGGGCGATGTGCGCGGATTTTAGATTTATTTATACTGTCTGGCCCAAAAGGCGTGGCCGAAGGCCAATGAGCTTGGCCGACGGTCAATTTAACTTCAACAAATCATATAAGACGGAGGACGGTATTGGTCCGCCATCTTTGTCCAAAAGTTTATTATTTCGGTTCTTAAAAATTACCAAGCTTTCAAAAGAATTTAGTTGCTTTGTTGAAGTTAACGCCTTTACAATTTTTACGTCATCCTCTTTTTATACTATGACCAGTTTCGTATATATGTTGGCCTGTACTCGATTTTTAGAATCGGTTTTAACGAATTTATGATAATTTCAAACCACAGGTTCCAGCAGTTTTATTCAAGAAAAACAAGTGTTATAACGATTCCAAGAACTTTTGTAATTGTTTCAGTTTTTATTGAGGCTACCGCATTTTTCACATTTTTTTTCTATCGTTTTACTTATTGATTGATATACCTAAATATGGAGCTACAAAATACTTTGGTCTTTTGATAGACTATTTCCTGTTAATCAATAACACCATATGTCGATTCAATTTTGGGAAAATAAATTAAAGCTTTTAATTTGGGGCAGTTAATTTCTGTCCAAAGGCTTTTTATTTATCAATAGGAGAAGGTAAACACATTTCGTATTTAAATGAAAAATTTCGCATCATTTAAAGCCGCTGTTGTAATTGCAGAGTCAAATATTGATTTTCACGAATTTAACGCAACCCTGGAATTAAAAGTTTTTCAGCGCAACAGACGAAATGAAAGAAAAAATATAACGTTTCCCATTTATCAGACGCATGTTGTAAATTAGGGCTGTGAGCAATAAAAGTTGTATCGTATTTCTAACTCTATACAACGTTCGCAAAATAAATCAACAGATTACTAAACTTGTTACTGGTAAATCCATTTAAACATCAATTAATACTTCTCGCAGCTGTCTATTACGTTAAGTTGCAAATTTTCTAACATAAATACGGCACGAACTTTTAAATACAGTTGAAATTGTTATTCTAATGGAAATGTGGAATCCTGTATTTTTACAGCGGATATTTTTATCGTGTATTCCAGATCTCTTTGCACATTTAATGTGAGCACAAAATTGACGACCTGAATGTAGATCGTAATGCTCGTAAGCCTTGAGAATTGCCACTAACAGTAGTTTATATATTTAGTGATTTGGTTTATAGAATCAAGTTAGAATAACACGTTTCTGTTCTTAGTTGTGTAAGTAGAGATACATTTCAATAGTATACAACTTTTAGTAAATATACACAAAAGGCAGTGTGAAACGTCTCTTTGAATTTGTTACAAGAAGCAGAAGTAAAGCGCTACAAAATTCAGATAAAAGAGTTGTTTATGAAAGAAGTTTGCAAAATGCAGGTATTTCTTTCACGAGCCGTCCGACGAGCGAAGCGAGTTGGATAATTACACCAGTAAAAAAATACTCGTTTTTGCAACTTGTTACATCCAAGGTTCTCGAAATTCTGTAATAGCCAGAAAATTTTAGATATTTCAGGTTATGTTGACATAGAAATCTGCCTTTAAAGCGTGTGCGGCGAGATTAAGAGCACGAAGCGATGAAAAAGGTTCAAAATTTCCCAAATACCTTAACTTCAAATTTTGATCAAAATTAAAAAAGATCTGAATTTTCTTTCTAATAGTTTTACACAAAATTATAGCATAAATCATGCATTTAATCAATTACAAAAAAAATACAATGCAAAAAAATTAAACATGACTTTCTAATTGATTAAAATGAAATTTTGGGGATTAGATGTTTTTTAAACAAAACTTTTATTATCTAAAATTTTCAATAAAGAATCTCATATGTGATTTTTTATTTTTTACCACATAGTTTGTTATACACAGGTGTATTTGATGGGGGCCAACGGTTTTTTTCCTACTTCTTTACCTGGAAATATATGTATAGTATCTCATGCTGCTGACAATCCAAAACGTCTATAATAAAATTAATACAATTAACAATTTTTATTATATTTTCTTTTCTAGCGAACTTGCTAAAACGCACAACTGTGCACGAACGAGTCCAAAAGCGTGTCTTTAAAACAACGAAAGATGTAGAGAAGACGCTGTCCCTCTTGGGAAGTTGATAATTCAAGTTCTACAACTTCCCCTGTATTGTTGCTTGTTCATTCCATATTTCAAAATTTGCAACAAGTTCGTACTGTTGACCGCAAGTAAAGACACGTTTAAATACTGGAACTAATGCTTTTGTTGTTTTATTATGAAAACGCCGTTTAGTAGGTATTGAATATTGTGATAACCGAAGATCGAAGATAAAGATAACAAAAAGATGTAATTAAAACGATCGTTCAAATTAGACCACACCGAATCTACGAGCCCCGTCTCATTGAATTTGGCCCAATCAGTAAAACTTTGTTTATCAGTAGAAATATCTGCTAAAAGAAATATACAAAGCAGATTTATTATTGTTTTTATTGATTTAATAACTAATTAATGAAATTACAACAAAAGTTTAACACTATTAAGCAAATGAGAACTATTTTTGCTATCTTAAAGTACAAACTACATTTCAAGCAAAATTAGCTAGGAATGCAGGATCGCACAAATTCAGTTTTAACATTGAGTAGCGTCACATTTTCTCTTTAAAACAGCCTTTATATGTTTGGGTATAGGTTCTGACGTTGATCTGGGGTAAAACTGTTCCAGATATCGTGAAGGCGCGATTGCAATTTTAGTAACGTTACCGCAGGATGAGCCCGTAACCTTTTTCAATTATATGCCATAATGCTTCAATTGGTGATAGGTCTGGAAGTCTAAATGTCCATTTTAATAGTAGGATTTTATTTTCCAAGGACCACTCTTTAACTTTTATAGCTGTATGATACGCAGCTCCATCCTGCTGAAAAGTAAATTGCATACTAGCATTTCTACATTCTTCAATTGTAGGCTTAACATAGGTCTGTAATATTCCAATGTACGCCTTGTCGTCTAGTCATTGACTGTTCTTTCTACAAAGTAAAGTCTGCAGTCCTTGTCGGCATGAATCCCCAAACCACTACAGATGCAGGAAACTTGGCTTTCTTCTTTAAACAATCATTGTGGTATGCCTCGTCTTTAGTTCTGATAACTCTACTGCAACTATCACCTACTCAGACTTCAAATTTAGATCGTCGCCCAAATGTACTGAATCCCATTGATCTTGACACCAATTTTTATGATCTTTTGTTGCACTGTTAACAAAGGTTTCTCTTTTGCCTGCAAAATAAATCGGCTTTTATCGTTTTTGTGAAATGAAAACAAACGAAATAAAAACTTACTTAAAAAAATTTTGAATTAGGGGAGGTCCGCCAACAGTGGCCACAGCAGGTACAGTAACACTCGGATTATCTATGTCAAAAGATGCATATTAGTACCTGAAGGTCAATACGAAAGTTAAACGTCAGTCGGACACCACCTAAGGTTAGGGTTGCATCACACGTGTTTTTCCTCTTGAAAATTTTCGTTTCTTACCAATTTTGTCAGTGTTTGATTTCATTCTTGGTAAGTAAATTGCTGTCAGTTAATTTTTTTTTTGGGATTGTTTGTGATATTAGTAATTTACGATACAAGTGCGTAAAGCTACTCTTTAGACACGAGTGGGGTAGAGTTAAAGCGCGAGTGAGCGAGCGTTTTAAGCCCCGTAAGAACTACTTTAAGGAGGTATAAACACAAATTTTAAAATATTGAAAACATAACCATGGTCACAACAAGATTATCACCTAACTATAAGGTCAATAAAATATTTTCTTGCAGATTTGCGCAAAATTACACTACGGACTTTCTCCAAAAGATGTGAGGAGTTTTGCGTGTTCTTTAGCGGTAGCAAACCAAAAGCGAATTCTTCAATCTTGGCACGAACATAAAATGACAGGAAAGTACTGGATGAGTAATTTTCTTAAACGGAATCCACTTTCTATTCGAAAAGCCGAAGCTACTTTCCTTGAACGTGCTATGGGTTTTAATAAACCAGTCGTTCAAAAGTTATTTGCAAACTTGAAGAAAGTCTTTGACATTCACAAATTTAGAAGTGATAAAATATATAACGTTGATGAAACTGCACTTACCAAGGTTCAAGAGACAGGAAAATTTAATGAAAGGTCAACGACAAGTGGACCAAATAACTTCGACTGAGAGAGGGAATTTTGTCACAATGTGCGACGCAATTAATGCAAATGGCAACAGTACCCCACCCTTACTGGTATTTCCCAGAATGTTGTTTAAAGATCATATGGTAAAAGGTGCTCCTAATGGAACTATTGGCATGGCATCACCTTCAGGTTGGATGACAGCGGAGATATTTGAACAGTGGCTTTAGCATTTTATATTGTACACCCATCCAATGAAAGACTTACCTGTACTGCTGATAATGGACAATCATATTAGTCACATTGCATACCATTCTATGAAAAAGGCACGAGAGAATCATATTACCTTACTAACTTTGCCACCCCATACAAGCCATAGGCTTCAGCCTCTTGATAGAGCTGTCTATGGCCCTTTAAAGGCTCATTATAATAATGCCTGCAAGTCGTGGTTAATGAATCATCTCGGTCAACGTATAACTATATATGACATTGCTGACATTTTGGGGCAAAATTATAATATTGCATTCTCAACATACAACTGCGTATCGGGTTTTAAAGTTAGAGGAATTTATCCCTTCAATAATAATATTTTTATTGATGATATTTTTTTGCCGGCGCAGGTTACAGATATGCTCAACAACGAAGCAGAAGAGGCAGGACCAAGTCAGAGCAACTCTCAGACAGCAGAATCAAGGACTTTATCTTACCAAATAGAAGAGGCACCAGCAAGTCATAGCAATAATGAACCCAAGGAAAGAACAACTCCACCACATCAAATTATAAGTCCAGATGTTCTGCGCCCATACCCTAAAGGAAATTTGAAAAATACAAACAGACCAAAAAAGCAAAACAAATCTACGGAAATATTAACAAGCACCCCAGTATTTAAAGATCTAAAAGATCAAAAGCTTGCAGAAAAACGTAGAACACAAGGCATAAGAAACGTAAAGGCTTCTACACGAAAAAAATATGTCAAGAGACTATAAACCCTAAAATGCCTGACAGTAGCAGTAGCGATAACGAAAGTATCGTCGAAAGTTTATCGCTTGTCGATTCGGACGAAGTTGATATTGTCGGAGAACCACTGGATATAAATGAGCAAACAGAAATTACAGTTGGAAGTTTTATTTCGGTTAAATTACCTACCAAAAAACAGATAAAATTTTGTGCGGGCCTGGTGACTCAAGCCGATTTTGTGAACAAAGAATATTTTACTACATTCTTACGTAAAAGGGGAGCGAATAAATTATTATTTCGCGATGTTCCCCATTAGTCCGTTGTTACTGACGAAGACGTCGTTATGATATTGCCATCTCCAGTGTCAGCGGGTGGAACAGCAAGAGTTCAGCGACACTTTCAATTTTTAGTGGATTTATCACGTTTTAATCTGTACTAAAAAATGTTCCTTATTTTGTAACCGTATTTTTCTAACCTTATTTGCTGTAAAATATGCTATTTTTTTTAATAAAGATAATATTATGGTAAATATAGAACCTGGCCACTGTACCTTACTGGTTTGGTATAGTGGCCACATGAGGCCATTTTTTTAATTTGTTGTTTCCCCAAAATTGATCAAGATATTTTCAAAACAAATAATAATATAAAATCTATGCATGAAATATTAATATATATATTACAGAAACTCTGCTAAACATTTCTATTTTTCTAAATATTTTACTATAGTAAAAAGGGTAGCCACTGTTGGCAGACCTACAGCTGTTTAAGTATTTAAAGTTGAGATTGGAGAATAATCAGCTAAAATTGTTTTTTAAATTAATTACTAAGATACATTTTGAAAAGTAATTTTTCAAAAAGAAGCTAGTATTAGTCAATTTAACACATTAAAATGTTTATTAAAAATTGTAACGTTTTGCTGGCAGTTCCGGCTTCTTCAGACATTAAAAAAATTAATATTAAAAATCCTTTTACATAAAGCAGTAGTTCTGATTGAATTGCATTTAAAATGTTTAGTAGGCTTCCTTTAATAACCTTTATTCTTTGCATTTTGTTTTTCTTTCTAAATCCCTATATTTCAAATCTTGGTAGAAAATTTGTTGTTAGATTTAGAGTTGAATTTATAATCAGTTATATATATATATATATATTTAATACATATATTTTTCCCAGAAGCTGGGTAGCGCTTACTAGCAAGCCTAGCGCTACCCAACTAGCGTTAGGCTTGCTAGTAAGCAGCCCTCGGTTCGAATCCCGCGGGGACCGGAATTTTTCCGCAGACTTGGAGATTGGAATCGGGCTCGATGAGATCATTCACAGTTGGGCACCAAATTAACTGTGCTCTACTCAGATCCACAGACCTAAGAGATAGAGTAACAAGGTCAACACATCAACATGACACACGCTTTACACAATGGTTGCCGTGCAAGCACAAAAGGCGCGCTCCAACTTTGTATCCCGAATGCGGGGCAAGTTGAGCATTGTACCGCCAGATGCAGGCACATAAAGCACCAGCCTCTACACCGCAAGGTATAATGAGGTTAACGATAATACATACATACATACATATATTTCCCCTACAATGGTGTGAGAAGCCGAAAAGTTAGATGTTGAACATCACTCTAATTTGTAATTCTTATACTGAGATTGTGTGTCAATCCTGATTTATAGTTAACGTTTTTCCTTGTAGTAGTTGATAGGTGGTTTATTTATAGCAAAGTTTTAAAACAACTTATAAGGGTTTCGTTTCCTGAGTTAATTTAACTCACTATTAATTTTTGTGGTTTGACTTCTTGTTCTACGTAAACATTTATTGTGTAATTTTTTTCTTGCGTCTTCTTTATCTGCAGTTATTAATTATTTTGTAAGTGTGACGTAACTAGTCGAAATTTGTATTCCCACACAGTGTTGATATAATTTTTAGGTTAGAATTATTCTTTTATTGAATTATGTTTGAAAGTAGATTTGAAATTCACGAACGACGTGGTTTTTGGCCGTCAAGAAACATTTGTTGGAAATTTGTTATTTTTCAATAAAGTTAGGGCAATCACAGGTGATTTATATTTATTTTCAAAGATAATTAGAATAGTATATTATGTATCAAGTTTTATAAACGTCATTTTAGTCACGAGTTTTATTAATCACGAGCGAAGCGCAGCGGAGCGAGTGTTTAATAAAATGAGTGACTAATAAGTTTATAAAACGAGTTGCATACTATACTTTTTCTACGACCAGAAATTTAGAGAATATAACATCATATTATTTCATTAAAATTTTGACATTATTATATTAGGTTAAATTATGCTTGACAAACGTCAAAGTGACGGTTGAAAACTAACTTGATTTTAGTTTTGGCTGTGGCTAATAAAGCAAATACTATTTGAACCTAACTTCACCCCATGACTAAAACATCGTTGCCAACTTCAGCTCATGACTAAGAGGCTCTTTAGTCATAGGTTATGAAGGCATGATTAAAAGGTCACTTAGCGACGTGTATGTTAGTATGTTAAATGGCATTTTAGTTACAGGAGTAGAAAAAAATATTTAAAGCAGAATTTTTACTGTGACATTAGTCAACCATTTTATTTCATACTGATGTCAAAAATGACATTTTTCGGATTATTTATGGTACAAGAAATGGAACATTAAAATCGTAGTACTTTAAAGTAAAATTTTAAAGTTCAAGTACTTTAAAACTTATTTATTGTACAAAAAATGGAACATTAAAGTCCTAGTACTTTAAAGTAAAATTTTAAAGTTCAAGTACTTTAAAATTATACGTCAGTTGTTGACATGAAATTTGAAATCATTTACAACTTCTTATTTAAAATTCATTAAACTTGCAGTCTGAAATAAACCGTTGTATTCACCACGAACGAAAAGTGTTTTTAAATGTCCTCGTAAGTAATTCCGTCTTTAAAATGCCACTTTTCGTTCGAGATAAATAAACTACTATTATGTACGTCACGAGTGTGTATTTTTCTAATTATATTTGAAAATAAATATAAATCAACTGTGATCGCCCGCCTTAACTTTATTGAAAAATAATAAATTTCCGACAAATATGTTCTTGAAGGCCAAACACCACGCCGTTCGTGAATTTCAAACCTACTTTCAAACATAATTCGAATAAAAGAATAATTATACTCTAAAAATTATATAAACACTGTGTGAGAATACAAATTTCGACTAGTTACGTCACATTTACAAAATAATTAATAACTACAGATAATCAAGACCCAAGAAAAAACTACACAATAAATGTTTACGTCGGACAAGAAGTCAAACCACAAAAATTAAAAACATCTAACTTTTCAACCCCTCACACCTTTATAGGGGAAAAAATATATATCGGGTGACAATGAAACTACTACCCATGGCGGCATTTCGAAACAGCTTGAGATAGAAATATGGAATTTAGTATGTCGATAGAGGTGAAAATTGTAAACAATTGTAACATAAAAACAATTAAATGTCGTTTCCGGTTTCACCGGAAATGACCTTGACTTTGTTATAACACCCTATATATTTTCTCTTTTTATGACTCTCTGAGCAATTCTAAATAACTTTTGTCTAACGTACCTCATGTCTAAAATTAATAGTGTTTTCAACCCTATCGACATACCGAATTGCATATGTCTATCTCAAGCCGTTTCGAAATGCCGCCGTGAGTAGTAGTTTCATTATCACCCGGTATAGGTAATTAAAAACAATAAAAATATATAACTGATTATCCAAATCTAACACTAACAATAAATTTTCTACCAAGATATGAAATGTGGGGATTTAGAAATAAAAACAAAACGTATAGAATAAAAGTTCTTCATGGAATCCTATAATAGTATATTATACATCAAGGTAGCGAAGCGCAGTATTATAACCTGAGCGCATATTAGATACTGAGCGCGCAGCGCGAAGTATCTAAAGCGCGAAGGTTATAAGACGATTCGCTACCGTGGTGTATATACTATTTTTTGCACTACCAAACGGCTTAATACCTAAATTCCCAACAAATTTCGAAAATATGTTAACTGTCAACCTGACAATACAGCTCTTTAAAACGTCAAAATTAAAATAGTCATATTTGGTAACTTAGCAATTTATTAGTTACCACGGTGAAAATTGTTTATTTTACTTTCTCTCCCTTGGTGGAGAAAATCAATTTCACAACCTCAAAATAGGCCAATAACGATGCGTTCTGAGACTAGTAGTGCAAAAAATATTTTAAATGCAATTCAATCAGAACTACTGCCTTATGTAAAAGCCTTTAGAATATGATACAGTCGTAGAATGAATGGATCACTAATGTTTATTTTTTTTTAAACTTTACGGAGCAAGCAATAAAGTACACAAAGGTTAAATAACCGTCATTTGAAACAGGAACCAGAGTAATTTGTACACCAAGGCAATGAAGTATAGCTTTACTTATCGCGACTTGGGATTTAGTTGTTATGCTTGTAGGGCCAATGCAAATAAACCACATGAGGAATAAAAAAGAACTTCAGTGCCAAGGGGTACATTAGTTTTTTTTAAAATCGAGAAATCGTTAAATTACAACATCGGTTGACGGTTATTTGTCGCCCGTCAACTATAACAAGTCGTAAAACAATGGATTATTTCACTGTCGATTTCTCGTATTTTATGACGATATCGACGTTCTTCGCCCCAAATTGCAAAAGAAGGCATTTGGTATCCATACAACACAGAAATATAGAAAAAGATAGAAACAAACCTTGCTTTCTTTAAGAAGGGGCATACGGGACATACTTTTTGAAGCTATGATACGTATTCAAACTTCTGTTTGCTCATGAAATAGACAATTGCTTGAAATTGTGCTGAAACAAATTAGACTGCAAAACTAGTTCACCATGTATAACAATTACGCTAGACGTGTGCCGCTCTCAGCATTAATATGGTATTATTAGGTCAAGTTTTAATACACATTGTTTACAAGCAAGGAGTTCTTGCAAGCATTGTGTTTTGCACTTATGCAAATAGTAGGTTATTAGATCGAATAACAAAACACGATAGAATTTAATTGTATATAAAGAGCTGTACTTTATTTGATTTTTAATATTCTTCTGAAGTGTATTCATTTGTGAATAGACAGAGGCTAAAAAATGTCTTAAAGGGTAGTTAGACCTGGTTACTTCATTCGCATCTTATCCTACAACCCTCCATTTCCTCACCAAGTGTAAACCTCTTCAGTAAAATAACGTGGTCCTATAACTATCCAACTTATGTTTCGAAGTGCGGCCTGAACGAGTGTAAGGCATAATCCACGGAACTATATTAATCGGAGGCTTGCATAAATTCAAGGAGCAATGTGGACAATACTGGACTAAACACTACAATATCTTCACGTTTACATATTATGCGATTTTATTTTTAAATTCATCTCAGAATTTATAATTTTACTTAGATACCATTAAGAATACGGTAGAAAATTGTAATTATTAATTTAAATTTTATGCAATCTGAAAGTAGAATCATCGCCTACATAATTTAAAACATAATATCTTAGTTTTAACATTTTTGCAATGATCTACTATTCTGTATAAATTACGTATTTCATTTCTTAGATTAAAATGCTAAATGGATGTTCTATAGAAAGTGTCAGCTAGACACACTCAGATTAGTGTATGTTTATAACTTTACCTGCATTCTAACGATTTTTGGTAAATATTTCCAATCTATGATTCTGCATCTGTACCTGAACCTTAGTAATAAAAATAGCTATCAAAAACTACTCCGCCACGAAACTTAATCATCTGCCTGTCTTCAGAAAGATTTGAGCAGGGAACTAATTATGAAACTTACTAATTACTAGCTGAAGTGACAACCTTCTCCATTAAAGTTACTGAAACAGCAATCTATTCTGCAGAAATAAATCGAATTTCTAGTGGACTGAGTATCACAGTGCACAAGAACAACTGCAGGATTCAGAAGAGAGACAGAAATCTCCTATATGAAAATAACAATATTAGTGGAATGTTAGTCCTGTTTTAATTTTATTAGATAATTTTTGTTTCTATTGATTGTATAACTGTTTGTAGTTAGATAAACTGTTCTTGTAATAATTAAATTGAATTATTCCAAAAATTCTGCTAATATAGTAATAATTCGTATACTACTTTAACTTTTAAGTTATATGTCAAGCTAAACTAAATGGTTTGTAATTTGTTGACGCTACTTTTTGATAACTTGCACTTTAAAAAATATTTACAGAGTCAAAAACTGGCCATTTCAACAAACAGCATGAATGCAATGTTATTTTCTATTAAATCTTTAAATTTATCAAATAATTCTCCCTTTGGTTTTCCGTAATACTTCTACAAGATAATTTTTGTTTTACCCTCTAGTAAATATAATTTGGTTGACTCTATTCGGTAATGGTTGTTGATACAATATCATACTTGGCTTTTATAAAAACTTGCTGATGTGGAATTTTATTATCAATTACTGTTTCTTGCATTGGTTATGTAAAGTGCAGAAGCCGACAGGAAGAACAGTGTAAAGTTAAGTTTCTTAACCCTATCCTCGTGTTTACCTTCTTATACTTGCTTGTCCTTTAGTTCCCAGTTATCTCAGTTTACAACAAGATAAATCTTGCTTTTTTTCCCAGTCGAGATTGGATAATTAATGTAGCAAAGATTCGGAAATTGGCGCAATGTAACAACATAAATATTAAACGCGAGTGTTAACTCATAACCTGTTAAACAAAGTAGAATAGTTATAACTGACATACATTTATAACTAAACAATATAGAGAAACATCGAAATAACTATGTTATACGCGAACATTAAACTGCATGAGGGCCGGTTCTACACGCGGCACTTTTCCCGCTGTGGTTCCTCAGGTTTTGCGAAGTACTACAGATACAGCGTGACGTTTGACGTCACAATTCGGAATAATGACGAGGCCCCTTCAACTTGCTTCCCTGTTTGAATGCACAATAGGATATAATACTGTATCCTCTTGATACGGTATAAAACTGTTTTTACGACACCTCGGGGTACTAGAGTGCCACAAGACTTACCACATCCGAGAAACGTCACCACTTGCTCTAGAATTCTCGAGAACAGACTAATAGCCACGGCTGAATACGCTCACGGAGATGGGCGTGGTTCTACGAACGGAACGCCGTAGAGACTAGCAGGCCCTGTACAGCCTGAATCAGTTGGCAACTCTGAAATATGTTGTTGATGACACTGTAAGTCTATGTCAAATTCGAGGTAAGCAGGTTAGGTTTTGCCCCAGTCTGTGTCAAAACTGAAGCAAAACCTAACCTGCTAACCTCGAGTTTGACATAGACTTACAGTGTCATCAACAATACATTTCAGTATTGCCAACTGATTCAGGCTATCCAGAGTCTGCTGCAATTGAGTTTTTAAAAATGCACAATGTACCTCATTATACGATAGTGAGATGTGTGACGCACGATCGTGCAAGCATAATATGGTAATGCTCACGAGTGCGTAATGGTATTTTACTCACGTGTGTTATACGCTTTGTCTCACAGTAGCAACTATGCTACAAAAAAAATTTAAACGGTGCAAAATGAATTCAATGAATAGTGGCGCCAAATACATCTAAAAATAATAAATATCGTATAATCATCGTTTTAGTGTAGCTTTGTAACTGTTTAGGGTTGCTAGTGTATAATGAACCACGCTACTTACGGTTCAACATTTTTTTCACAGACTTTTATCAAACCAAATCCAATAAACAATTTTAAAAATTAAAGATAAATAGGGGTAAAAATATCTTAACGTTCCTAAAAATACTGAAACAATAAAAGGAAACACCTGGAAATGCGAATTACCTCAATTTTAAAATAAAAGGGAAACATTGTCGGTGATGGTATTCGAAGCCAGTGAGTAATCCGACCGATGATCGCATGCCACCATGCTGAATCCCTGCCTTCCATGCGACGCTGCTGCATTAAAGATAACGCACTTATTCTTCTTCTTCTTCTTCTTCGTATGTTAGGCCTTAAGGCCTGTAGTTAACGGTTTGTCACTCCCGAGATTTGGACTGCCAACTATCCTTCCATCGTTTTGGCGGCCTTCCTGGCGGTCTTTCTCCTCTTGGTTTTCCATCCCTGACGATGCGTACTAGCCTGTTTCTGTGCATCCTATCGACGTGCCATTCCCTCCTCCTTTGTCGCGACCACCTCACTACATCCTGTGTTTTACACATTTCCCTCATATCGTCGTTCCTAATCCGGTCTCTTAGAGTCTTACCTGCTATCGCTCTGAGAACTCTCATTTCCGTTGTCCGCAACTTTCTCTTTGTTTGCGATGTATCTGCCCTGGTTTCAACGGCATAGGTCATTACAGGTCTTACGCAGGTTTTATAAATTCTGACTTTGCTTGTCCATGTTTTTATTGTTCCAGATTAGATCTCGTAGACATCCCGATATTTGGGCTGCCTTGGTTGTTTGTTTCTGTACTTCGTTCTGTAGGTTAGTGAAAGCTGATATTTCCACCCCAAGGTATGTGAATGACATTACCTGATCTATGCTTTGGTCATTCACCGAGAGTTTGCATCTAGTTGATTCTCTAGCAACCACCAAGCATTTTGTCTTACTTATTGAAATTTGCATGTTATATATTTCTGAGGTTTCCTTAGTAGTCAGCAGCATACGCTGTAGGTCGTCTTCTGATTCCGCGATTAGGCATACATCGTCCGCATAACATATAATTTTGATCTCTCCCGCTCCTAATCTATATCCTCTTCCTGTGGTTCGTACTTTTTCAATAATTCTGTCCATCGTTATACTGAATAACAATGGGCTTAGGCTATCACCTTGTCGTATACCAGATGTTAACGGTATACTCTGCCCTACTTTGTTATTCAGTTTCAGTTTTGCCGTGTTGTTATTATATATATCTTTTATTAGTTGTACTATTTTGTCCGGTATATTCTCTTCACTTAATATCTTTAGAACGTCATTTAGTCTAATTCGGTCGAAAGCTTTGGTAAGGTCAATGAAGCACATATATGCTGGTCTGCAGAATTCTAGTGATTTTTCGGTTATCTATCTTAATATGAATATCGCGTCAGTTGTGGAGCGGTTATTTCTAAATCCCTGCTGTTCTTCACTAATTTTGTATATCATCGATATCTTCTGTGCCACAATTCGTGTTAGTAACTTCATCAGTGTGCATAACAGGGTTATTGTTCTGTAGTTGCCGGGGTCGTTTTTGTCTCCCTTTTTCAGAATAGGTATAATGATATTTGTTCTCCATTCGTTTGGGACTGTAGAGTTTTCTAGTATTTTAGCGTAGAGCTTTGCGATCTCTTTGGTTAGGTCTTCGCCGCCGTATTTCACTAATTCATTGTTGATATTGTCCGGACCCGGGGATTTTCTATTTTTTAACTTTTTAATAGTGCATTCTATTTCTTTTTCGGTTATATATATTGCGTCTGTGTTTCCGTTATATGTAACTTCGTCATTGTCTGTGTTGTTAATATTATATAACTGTTCGAGATATGTTGTCCACTGCTTACTGTCAATAGGGTTCGTTGTGACATATTCATTTATTGGCTTTTTTCTGGATTTTAGCAGTTTCCATATCTTTCTTTGTGATCCGTAGAGATCATGCTCCATATCCTTTGTAAATTTACTCCAGTATCCCCTTATTCGTTGTCCGTTTATGTTTTTTTACAACATGTACCCGGTAGCCGTTGGACGCTATTTTTGTCAAAATAAAAGCCTGTTCAAATTATTACTTTTAGCTATTTCTTAGTTAAAGCAAAAATTAACAGAGTTTTATTTTTAAGGTGCTCACCCTGTATATGTTGGCTTCAAAATTTTTGCATCAAGGATAAAAACCTGAGCTATGTGCATAATATTGCTTTCATTTAATTAATAATTCTTAAGTTACAGCAAAAGTAGAAACAGTGTTATTTTTTAAGGTGCTCACCCTGTATACTTTTACCGAAATGTTCTCGATTTTATGCCAGGAAAGCATTAATCCGCATACAAAATATTGTCCCCCTCTAACAAACCGTTTTTGAGTTATGCTGACAACTAACAGACACACAGACAGACAGACAGACAGACAGACAGACAGACGGACGGAGGGAATTAAAAAAACCTGTTTTTACTCAACTAGGAACCCTAAAACGCGAAGATCTGAAGAAATATCGGAAACTGTTTTTTTGCGATCACAATACTTTCTTCGTCCTTTCGACGAAGGAAGTAAACTAGATGTTAAAGGAATGCCCACGATCATGAATGTTGGAACAGAAGAATTACTTGTGGTATGCGACATGCTTTAAAGGACATTAAAACCGACGTGCTCCTAATAAAAGCGATGTTACAGTAGAGATGATAAAAGCACAGGTGTATATCTACACTGGCAAAACTACAAAGTGCTTAGGAGGGGCTGACAACCCAGATGAGTAACAAATTGCTATCTTGATACTTAAAATGGTTAGCAGCACTGGTATAGAAAATTATAGGTTTATTAGCTTTCTCTCCTACACGTATAAACTATTCATCAGAATAGTGTGCAAACGAATCACCAAAATATTCGATCATTATAATCAGCCACACGAAGAGGCAGGTTTTAGAAGACTTTAGACTACGGTAAACAGTCAACCCTAACATTAATAGATTATGGGAATGCGTTTGGTTTTGTGGAGACGTAAGCGGTACTTAAGGCTCTGAAGGCCTGCATATACTTAATAGTAACTATTTATTCCAAGGTACTATTGCTACCAAAAATCCAGGACAACGTGTTTCTAGCTGTGTGAATCTGAATTTCTAATTGGCAACTGGGATGTGAACAAATTTTAAATTTATTTCAAAACCTCACTGTCATCCATGCTTACAGTCAGTTTAGCTTCAACAACTAGAATTTGTTCTTGCAATGTTCCCGATGCTCCTTGAATTTATGCAAGCCTTCTATTTGCGTAGTTTTGTGGATTATTTCTTGCACTCGTTCAAGACGCACTTCAATACACAAATTGTATAATTATATAACCAGGTTGTTTTACTGAAGGAGTTTACACTTGATCAAAGGTGATGAAGGATTTTGAGATAAGATGTGACTGGAGTAGCCAGGCCTAACTACCCCTTAGACAATTGTAGTCTGCGTCTAGTCACAAATGAATACACCTCAGAGTTTAGAAGTGTATTGAAATATTAAATAGTAAGTACAAGTCCTTATATATAATTGAATGTGTGTCGTGTTTTGCTGTTTTTGAACTGATAACCTATTACTGGTATAGGATCAAAACACGAAGTTGGCATAAAAATACTTCGCCGGTAAACAATTTGTGTGAAATCTGACCTAGTAATGGTATTGTAATGCCGCTGTTTGCATAAAGCTTGTAGGTATTGCAGCGTGACCCAGTAAGCCGACACCAAAACTGATTATGTGTACCAACATCGTAACTGGCACACGCTGTGGATTATTTTTTATATTCTAATTGAATGCACTTTTGTGTCCGCATAATTTCACTTAATGGTTCTATCTCATGTGCAACCACTAGTTTGAACATTTTGGCTAGGGCAAACTTGGCGACGAGCGGGTTTCCAATCCTGTGTAGATTCCGAGGTTGTATACAATGGCTCTAAGTTGAAGTCGTCCTTGGCGGTGTCTGATTTTTGCTTGAGTTGCTGGCGTTGCTTGATCTGGCATGTGCTCCTCCATACTAAATCGTTTATTTCGCAGACTAAGCAGATAACGAAGAGCGTAGTTAAACTGCTGACAGACCCTGTTGTAATTGAAAGATGTCTCCCGTTTGTGTTAGATAGGTTATGAATGGCTTGTTGTTGCTGAGATAGTAACACGCTCATGGAGTGCGATGTTTCCAGGATTGATTCCTCTGCTAAACTCGGATATTTGTCCTCCAAAATGTCTGCCTTGATCGTGATGTCGACTGGGATGACCTTATTGAACGTCGCAATGACTGAGATCGTAGTAAATGATCGCGCGTAGAGGATGTGCTGCCTTGTTTGGATGTAAAACTCTGGTGCGATTTGGATTACTCCCGAATTCTTGAGAACCACTTCTTCTCGTATATCGTTACAGATGATTGCTGCACTGATGGCTTAGGAAACAGTGTAACTATTTGGAAAATTGCACGTTTATTTTGTCTTGTAATTGTTTTATATCGTAGCTTTTGATATTAAAATTTGAATTGGCCTATGACACGTTTGAATTATTGACTTCACAATTAAGGCCACTTAGTCAACTAAAATAATAAAAAGTTATATCTAATGGATTTAAAAGTTGTCCTACTTTTTTTGGTATCAATATACCTTTTTGCATAAAGTTGGAGAAAAAACCATAAACGTTTCTAATCTGTCGAAAAATCCTCTAAATTATTTAATATAGGTAGCACCAAGAAATATATTTTTACTACTAAACTGGGATTCCAGAATCGCAAATATCGACGGTGAATACTTCAACAACTTCATATTTACCGAACATATTGTCCTATTCTACGAAAGCGATAATAATGGCTTCACTGACTAAAAATGTTAAAGTCGAGTCACCAAAATTTTATCTCAAATTGCAGTAATGTAGTGTCATACCTAATCCTTTAAAAGTCGCATTACGGGATACAGATCTGGGCATGCAAATAGTAAAGAACCTATACAGGATATTTTAAAAGTTATATTCAAAACTTAAAAGTGTGATGTGGGATGCTACAAGAAGCAAAAAATTTTAATAAACCCATGTGTTATTTCCAACCGTTACCTAGTTACAGAGGATTTCTTAGTTTTTATCATTGTTCTGTTAAATAAGGTAATCTAGGAAATAAGTCAAACAAACGGCAATTTTTATTGGTAAACTCGTAAACAATAACAAAACCGCAATGCTAGTATCACAGGATAATACTCACAAATTCAGTATCATATCGTACAAAGTGCAAGTGATTATTTGCTAAAAAAAAGGTTATGTGCACCTCATAAAACAAGCTCGGCTTGCGAGAAAATTAGCTTAAAACACAGATTATAAAGTTCAAATATAAATTATATTAAACACTACAACAATTTAAAAAGGTGTACCAGAGGTTAACGCAGGCTCCGTGGGAGAAAACCACCGAGTGCCTTCAAGTACTTCGTTCGTGAAGCGAACTGTACATAACAGCGAAATTCTTAAACTAAAGCCTCCAGAATTCTCACGGAAATCGGCAAGCAACTGTAGCAATCAAATGAAGCACATAGCACCGGCCCACAGTGCTAAATGGTTTTAAATAAAGGGTAATCAAAAGATATTGCCCGATTTCTTTGGCGAGCCCCTTTTTGCCCACTAAGAAGGTCTGGCACAGAATCGTGTGAGCTAAATCCCAAACAGCCCATACGAAGATCGAGGACAGGTGCTTTTCCAGGCCCATACAAAGTCTATGTCGACGTCCTAGAATAGCAATTATAGGGAGCTCCAAATCTGCAGCCATAAATAAAAAGAAAAGCCGGTAATATAATCAAGGAAGCCTTAAATCACGACACCAAAAGCTTCAATCGACTTACCCCAGATCAATTTGGCGCACGCGTAGAAATGGATCAGAATTGAGGTGAAAAGGAATTCTCAGCAAATCGCCAGGGTTGCAAAAGCCGTCACCATTAGCGCGGGTAAATTCCACCAAAAATAAGGCGCTAAAACTGTTCTCCATCACAGCATCAAACAGAAAAGGACGCTGGGAATAAAAGCCAAGTTCATGTTACTGACTTTGCCGATAAACAAAACCTCAAAAAGGCGAGGAGCGCGCGAAATTCAAATCCTGTACTAGAGACATCGGAAAACATTGACGGCGAGCGAAACTATAGAAACGCAGTTTAAGCGTAACAATTCTAATTCTTGTCATTATAAGCATCTTCGTTAAACACCTTTGATACAAAAACATTCCGCTTAATCCACGTCAGTTCAAGATAAAAACAATTCAATTTGCTCGAGGTTTAGTAGCTAGTTAGTATTTGTTGTGGGGGACTGATGTCAAGCAGGTAGGCCTTCATAGGCCCTTTTTGCCAACCCCTTGGACAAGGTTTAGGCATGCAGAGTACGAGGTACCTTAGTTCTACTTAGAATTTTGCTGAGACTAGGGGTTTGTAACCCTAGCAAAGAATCTTTTACATGCTACACATCGTAGTAACATGGGACTCACCGTTTTACATCACCTCCGAATGACGGAATTCTGTAGGAGGTTTCATCCGCAGTTTTTATTTTTTTTAAAACCCCACCTAGATCGGGGTCGATCACTCAATCCTTAGATCAGTAGCCAGAATGCTTAACTACTGAGCTATGGAGCCCAACTACTCCAGGTTTTAATGGTGGTGTATTCTGGTTTTACACAATTTGAATTGTAAAAGCGTTTCTAATAATATTCTGGAAACTGCCATTTTTTAGGTTCAAATCTTTATTCAAAAATTCCATTTCGGTATTGCCAAGGGCTTAGGAAGATTCGTTTTTCAATAACTGTCAATGCCAAACATGAGGAATTTGTATAGGAAACTTCACGAGTTCATTGTCACTTATTAATAACCTTAGATAACTGTTTCTATTTAAACATTCACATCTACAAGGATCAGGGGGTGAACAATGAATGTACTGTAGTATTATGGATTTGCGTTTGAACTGAGAATTTTTATAACAGCATGCGATTCCTAGATTTGAATTAAAGTAGTATTTTACAAAAAATTATATATTTTAATAAATCTATGTTCCAACATAGCTTCGAATTCAGTTTGTGTACAATTGGAAATTGAGAACTTTAAGCAGATTTTTTCGCAGAAGAGATATTAAGTATTAAAATTATATAATGTAAGCCACTATAAACACGTTTCAAACATGCTTTGCGGCAGATTCATTTAACAGTACCGGAAAAGTGTAATGACTCGCATTTGCAAAGGGCAAGGCTTGTAACTCGTAAATTAAACAAACCGTGCTAGTTTCCTCCAAAATCTAATTTTCAGCCGTCTAATAGATTTTCCCTCTCCGTCTAAATTCTGTTCCACGAATGTTTCAAACTTTATTTTCGTTTTGTATTTACGACTGACTGGACAGATGCGTTCTACACAGAGGCAAGACTGGTGATCAACACATACACGCCAGTTTCGGTTAAAAGGCTGTTCGAGCGGTAATTGCATCTCTAAATTGCGTTTCGTTAGTTTTAAATTATTTCTTGCGGCTTTATAGAATCGATACTATGCCGAATCGCACCCGAGGCACACGTGAACCGCGGATTGATTCTGCTTGATTGAATTCCCACGAAACGGGAATCTGGCGCGAAGATTTAATTTTATTAAAGTATGAAAGCCGAACTTTAAATGATTTGCGTAAATTAGATTGAGAAAAATTTCATTCGCGAAACCCTTCGAGTCTAATTCAGTCGAAGGCTCGAACATTTCGCTTAATCCTGCAATTATATAAAGAATGCGGAAATGGCCTAAATAATTTCTGGCGGTTATTTTATACATAATTAAGTTGTTGTGGCAGTGTTAAATTTCAGCAAAACACAAGAGAAAAGAGGGTTTTCGTGTAGCGTAGTTCGGTCTTTCTGCTTAGGAACAATAAATCCGGTCTGGAAGTGCTTAATATTAATATGAACATCCCGCAACGCTTGTCCTCTTTAACTTCCCAAAAGTGGCTGGCGTAATGCTATAAACGTTATTATATTTTGGATAATTGCCTAAAATGTGATGGGCTCTGAAAATTAAACAGCGCAACAATTACATCGTCAAGCAATCGCTTAAAATGCGCCTTCCTTTCGGCTTTCTGGAGCTCTCATAAACAAAAACAGCTTGACTGCAACTGCAGTTTGGACTTTTGCAATGACTTCAGTGGAACAGTTCTGGAAACTGAAGGGAAATATACGATTTATATCCAGTGCTTCTGTAATGTACCACATTCATTTTAGGCAACGGTTTTATTGTTGGCCAACCCCGGACTCGGAACATGGGCGGGATACCTTTAAAACTGTATAAATTGCAACGCTCTTCCACTATTTGAAGTTGAACTCAATAGATTCGTTTTGCCTTTTCTTTTTATTATAACAAACAAACCCACAAACCCAGGTTAACCCTACCCAAATTTGGTAAGTATTCCTGCTGATTAGTTTGAGAAAATAAGTAGGTAATATTCCCTGCAACAATAACATGCCAATGTCAGAAAAAGCTCAAGTTAAGGTTTTCGTAAAAACTGTTTAGTAAGCAAAGTCACCGAGCTATTTTTATTGTTAGCTGTTTTTGAACGGCATGGGTTCATAATCTCAGCGATAATGAAAATAATATAATGGATCAAGCCTGTTCATTGAGTATTTCAATCATGTTTGCCTAAAATTTTATTAAAGCTATTTAGATCTATTCACATTTTAGCTGGCTGTTGAACCAAAAAATGAGTTTTAAAATGAGCTCTTATAAATTAAAGAATATATTCCATACATAATGCTTATAGAATGTTTATATTATGAATCTCAACAACATAAAGCTCTAAATCAATAGTACACCTCTGTGAAGTTAGCACCACAAGTTCAAAAAATGTTAGTTTTTTTAACAGTTCCCGTTGCACCCCAAAGAGTTCTAGAGTTCCTTGCTATTTTTAAAAATAGTTCTATGTATTTAAGAGAAAAAAATTTGAATCGAGAATTTAAGGTGCTAACTTCACTTTTTCGTCGGACAAATACCACTATAACTGTTTTTCAGTCATACTACAAAAATATCATAACACTTTTCGATAGAACTTGCCGGGGTGCTACTAGAACTCTAACAAGAAAAACCCGACCTTCAAAAAAACTTTTTTTTATATATTTTTAGTTTTAAGTTCCGGTAGGTCTAATGGGAGTTCTGGTAGCACCCCGGCGAGTTCTATCGATAACTTTAATAAACATTTTTGATACGACTCGAAGTAAAAGAGTTACGCGTATTTTTGTGTACGTATTTTTATAAAATTACGGTCCTAAATGCAATTTTTTAAAAGTTCAGGTAGTTCTAATGAGAGTTCTAGTAGCACCCCGACAAGTTCTATCGTTAACTTTCATAAAAAATTTTGATAGGACTCGAAGTAAAATACTTACGCGTATTTCTGTGTTAGTATTTTTACAAAACGACGAAGTCCTAAAAGCATGTTTTTTAAAGTTCCGGTAGTTTTAATGGGAGTTCTAGTAGCACCCCGGCGAGTTCTATCGTTAACTTTAATATCATTTTTTGATAGGACTCGAAGTAAAATAGTTACGCGTATTTCTGTGTTAGTATTTTTACAAAACGACGAAGTCTTAAAAGCAATTTTTTAAAAGTTCCGGTAGTTTTAATGAGAGTTCTAGTAGGACCCCGGCGAGTTCTATCGTTAACTTTAATAACATTTTTTGTACCCGAAGTAAAAAAGTTACGCCCATTTATATGTTAGTACTTTTACCTACAAAACGACGAAGTCCTAAAAGCAATTTTTAAAAAGTTCCTTTAGTTCTAATAAGAGTTCTAGTAGCACCGCGGTGAGTTTAATAACATTTTTTGATAGGACCCGAAGTAAAAAAGTGACGCCCATTTATAGGTTAGTACTTTTATCTACAAAACTGCCAAACCCTAAAAGCAATTTTTTAAAAGTTCCGGTAGTTCTAATGGGAGTTCTAGTAGCATCCCGGCGAGTTCTATCATTAACTTTCATAACATTTTTTGATAGAACTCGAAGTTAAAGAGTCGACGAAAATATGCTCGCGAGTGAGTCGGGTTGTATATTAAAACCGTAAAATGAGAGTAAATTGTCACAAAAAGTTATTACGTACTTAAAATTTTTTGGTAAGCGTTAAGCATGTTCAAATTCTTGTTAAAATATATTATTATAGCAAATACATATTTATTAAACCTTATTATCCAATGCACACTTTATTAATAATTATATTTTTGAACATAGGGAATTGTGTTCATTCTCTGGAAGTTAGTACATGGTGAAAGTTGAATATATCGGGCCATCCAGGTAAGCAGTAGGTTGATGATTCTTGGGGGGGGGCTAACACAATAGCGATGGTCTCGACTCTAGAGGACCCCTTCAAATAGGCCTTTTGAGTGATTAACTTGGCACCTTCCCCTGCTTACTTATAAACAGTTATACATCAGATTGTGTTTTCATGGAATGAAGAATGTTTACAAGAAACACAAGATCAAAGGCTGCAATTAATCTAAACAAGTTGCAACGACATACAGCATCTTTGAATCGAAATTCCCAAGAAATTGAGTTTTTTGGGGACCACGTTATGTCGAACTTCTCCCCCCCCCCCTCCCTCTGCAAAAGACGAGAGGAAACCACTGCATTCGTTTTTCTAAGATAAAGTATTCCAAACAAATGCCGAATTTAGGTATATAGTAACTTAGAAAAACTGAGCTTTGAATAGAAGAAGCGTGTCCGGCAGAAGCATTGACAGGGATGTTCAGGTCATCAGCAAGCGAAATTCTTCTACAACGATGGTAACATGAAATGTTAGAACCCAATGAAGGCTAGTAAATTATAAGAATTGGAAAATCCGATGAGAATGTTGCAGATACAAATTATAGTTTTCGAGATCTTTGGAGTGATCGTATTCATTCGTAATTCATTCCGGAATTGAAAGATGACAAAATGGAACAGCTATCGTCCTACATAAGGAAAGGCGCAAAAGAGATACGACAAGCAGTAAAGGAAATGTTATCAATGATGGGCGATCTCAATGCCGTCGTAGGAGAAGGAAAAGGGGGAAATATTACAGGAAAACCAAAAACGAAAGATAATTAAAATTAAAGAATGTTTGTAAACAAAAACTATTCAAACGTAACACTTACTCATAAGAAAAAAAATTCACCTAAAAAATCATATATAGCAAGATGTCAAATTGATAATATTATAGTAAAACAATGATTTAAAAAATTAATAAATAGTATCTAACAAGAGCACTATAGAATATAAAAAATAAGAATAAAAGTGAATTCAAGAGGAGTGCAAAAATGTAGAACACCCAGGGGAAAGATAATATGCTGATATAGCCCATAGATTAATAAAAGAGATGAAAATAACTCTTAAAAGAAGAACTAGACGAATAAGACAAACAGGGTAAACTGTCAATTAAAACCCACGAGATGTAAAATAGATAAAAACAATATTCAGAGGAGTTTTATAAAGGAAATGATAAAGTCACAATTAATAGAATGTTTGAATAGAGTCGAGAAAGATGCAAAAGGATCGGACACTATCAGAGCATAATTTAAAAGAGTGGTGGAAAAAATTGGTTACAAGAAAACGGAAAGACTAGACCAAATAAAAATAAAACAAATAAAATATACAAGTCTAGAGATAAAGTCAAGACTATTTAAACTAATCACTGAAACATTCCCTACAGAGAAGACGGTAACGAACTTTCAACAAAGCATGATAATCAAAAGTCCTTAAAACAGTAGTACAATAAATTGCACACAACTCCGCACCATTAATCTACTTTCAAATGCTTCTACAGTCTTACTCAAAATAATACAAAAAAGAATAAGAAATAAGAGAGAAGATAGAAAAAATTACGGTAGAGAGAAGCACATCTGATTAAACCGTTACATTGCATTTGCAGCCGTCGAACAGTCGTTTGACAGGGTTGAATGGACTTACTAGAAATAACAATAAAACATAGAACAAGACTGAAAAGATAGGTGAAAGTGAATCGGAAAGGATAGAACAGTAGAAGTAAAAACAAAAAGAAAAGGAAGGGATGCCTAGTCTACAGTATCATTTAATATGTACATGAAAAAAGTAATCTGAAGAGTAAGAACAAAAAATAACCCCAAAAATAATAATAAATGGAGATTATATTATATAGATAAAGTTTGCGGACGACGTAGCCATAGTCAAAATAGTACATTATACATCAAGGTTGGGAAAAGTATCATTATAGACCAAGCCTCAAGACTGTATCCCGAAGTGCGGAGCACCGAGGGTTACAAGGCGTGCGGGCTGTAATAGTCTTCTCCACCGCGGTGTATATTAGTATATTACATACCAAAGTGGGAAGTGTTTTATTCCTGTCGAGAGATTAAGTAGTTAACCGAAACGCGCAAAACATATTTGGTAACTAAGCAATTTATTAGTCACCACTGTAAAAATTGTTTATCTTACTTTGTCTCCCAAGGTCGAGAAAAACAACTTCAAGACCTAAAGATAGGTCAATAATCGGGTCTTCTAAGACTAGTAGTGCAAAAGCGCTATTTACCGAAAAATCGGCCAAGACATTATAAAAACATTGTGAAAAATTATATAAGGAGTATATGCATGTGTCCCTATAAACCTTGAACCCTGACAAAAAAGGGCAGTGGGATGCTACAAGCATGTGCAATGTGAAAATAGATACGATAAGTAATTAAGAAGTGATGCATAGAATACAAGACATTAGACGAATAGCTAGGGCTGAGCTGTAGGCTACTAGTGGGGTCACAGGTGGCGGATAGTGGAAGGCCTTTAGATATAAAGTTTAGCTGCGATATAAACTAGAACAACCAGTTCTTTGACGAATAAGCAGTCCCCGACCAAGTAGCAACCGAGTGATCACCGGGATAAGTGATCCCCTCTCAGTAATATCAACAGCCTCTTCACAGAGGATGTAACAATAAACTGAGGATAAGGCACTCTCTTGTCCTTGGAATAAGAAATTGCCCAGAAGACGGATGAACCATATCCAGTCAACGGCATGGGAATACAAAAGGCACCGGGTAACCACTGTATTAAAGGTCGATATAGACAACCCTAGTATAATCATCATGATAATGGAAATCAAACAAGGTACAATTGCTGATCATGGTCGATGAAAACCAAGATCCGGCAGAGGAGGAAACAGGGCCTACTCGATCGTCAACCAGCGAAATCCCTGTCAACAAGATAACAGAATCGAGACATTATTACCCAATATTCCGAAAGAAATAAAAACCAAATCATACGAAAACAGAATAAGGCTGACCAATACTTACAAGGTCGCGACATGAAACGTAAAAAGTTTATTCCAACTCGGCAAATTGCATAACCTAGACGCAGAAATGAGCAGGTTAAAGATAAACATCCTAGGGATCAGCGAATTACAATGGCAAGAAAACGGCAAATGTCATTCAAAAAACGGCGTAATGTAATACTCGGGTTCAGAGGAAAAAGACCCGAAGCACAGGCTATTGTCACTTATAATTACACGACAGCTTTTTTTTGTCGAAGTAAACTTGACATTTTAATGAGAATTTCTTGCTTGGCAATTTAACGGAAAAAACTGCCTCCGAAAAAATTACGAGTCCGAAGGACCAGTAACTTTTTCTGGCAGTTTTTTGAGTTGAATTGCCCAAAAGCAAGGAAACTCGAATTGTAAATGTTAAGTTTACTTCGATAAAAAAAAGCTTGAGTGTAATTCGGTACGACAATTTAATGAATACATATTTACTTTACATATTAAGTAATTTAGAAGTCATTAAATTAACAAACAAGACAAAAATTATTTTAGAATTGGACCATTTTAAAAGTTAGGTTCCGTTTTGTCGCTGGAAAAGTTAGGGCTAACTTTTGCCGCTGTCATAGTGACAAAAAATCCGCGGCTTATGGGATTTTTAGTGTATGCATTAAATTGTCATCGATAAAACACTGAACAACTGTGTTACCAACTTTACACCATACTCCAACCGCATAACGCTAATACAACTAAAAGCACAAATCGGACACATAAATGTAATACAAGTGTATGCCCCAACCGCAGAAAAAGAGGATGAAGAAATTGAACAATTTTATAATGAAGTAGAAAATGTCTTGAAAGCAGTAAACAAACATGAAACTACGATTGTGATGGGAGATCTAAACGCAAAAATTGGAAAAGGCAAATATGAAGACCTGATTGGGGAATACGGACTGGCAACTAGGAATGAATGAGGAGAAAGACTACTACAGTTTATACAAGAACATAAACTAGTAATAACAAACACACACTTTAACCTACCTGCCAGAAAAATCTATACTTGGAAATCACCACAGGATAACAAAGACAACATAGTAAAGAATCAAATAGACTATATAATGATACACAGATGATACAGAAACAGCATAATATCGGCAAAAACATATCCCAGTGCTGATGTCGGGTCCGACCATAGTCCTGTGGTGGCTAGGTTCTGCATGAGATTAAAAAAACAAAAGCGAAAACAACATACAAACAAACCAGACCTCTCAAAACTCGAAGGCACAAGAGAAGAAATGGCAAAAGAATTAAACACCAAACTAAAAGAAGCCTCAACGGAAATCAAAGAAAAGGAAAATATAAACGAAAAGTGGGAAATTATCAAGAATATTGCACAGCAAACCAGTGAAAACACCTAACACGACAACATATGACTGGGAAAAAGAATTGGATGACCACAGAGATATTGATGCTAATGGAAGAACGAAGAAACTTCAAGTAAAACGATGAGAATAAATACAAAGAAATGCAAAAAGTAATAATGAAGAAAATTAAAGAAGCCAAAGAAAAATGGCTAGAAGAGCAATGCCAGGAAATTGAACAACTCGACAAAAAATATGATTCATTCAACACCCATAAAAGAATAAAACAAATGGTGGGTCTGTTCAGAAAACCTCAAAATAATGTACTAATTAATGAAAATTAAGAATTAATCCTTGATACCACAAACAAACTGAACACTTGGTCAAAGTATATAGAGACATTATTTAAAGACGAACGCCCACCAAGCTATTGTATGAACAGCGAAACAGAAGAGACAGGCCCACCAATAACCAAAGACGAGGTAATCTACGCTCTCAGAAAGCTGAAGAATGGAAATACCAGTTGACATAATCAAACTTTTGGAAGACGAACAAATTGAAATGTTTACAGAATTTCTGAATTTAATATATGTCACCAGCTGAATGGCTGAGCCCATCTTTTATAATGATTCCCAAAAAACCAAATGCAAAAAGATGCGAAAAACACCGCACCATAAGTTTAATGAGTCATGCACTTAAAACGCTCCTCAAAATAATCCATAAACGAATCCACAGCAAACTGGAAGAAGAAATAAGCGACACCCAATTTGGGTTCCGAAATGGATTAGGTTGTCGAGAAGCTCTCTTTGGCCTTAATTTTCTAACCCAACGATGTTTGGATGTCAATAAAGAGGTCTATGCGTGCTTCACTGACTATGAAAAGGCGTTCGACACGGTCACCTATTAAAACTCTTGAGAGAGAACCAAATAGACTATCGAAATATGCGTATCATAGAGAAGCTATATCTCAATCAAAACGCCATTATACACCTAGATGACCAGAGTTCCCAACAAATCGAAATAAAAAGAGGGGTGAGATAAGGATGCGTGCTGTCTCTCTTGTTCTTTAATCTGTACTCGAAAATGATCATCCAAAAAGCACTAGGTAATGAAAGCGCTGGCATTGTAATCAAAGGCAGACAAATAAATAACATCCGCTACGCCGACGACACGGTGCGGTGCTTTTAGCCGACAACCTCCAAGATCTAAAAAGAATAACAGAACGAGCTAGAGAAACAAGTCAACAATACAGATTAAACATGAATCTAAACAAAACAAAATTCATGATATTTACTAAAAAAAAGAATAACAGAGAAATGCTCCTGATCAATAATACAATTATAGAGAGAGTGGAAAAATATAAATATTTGGGAACCTGGATAAACACACAGAGTGACAACACAGACGAAATAAAAGCTAGAATTGAAATAGCAAAAAACACATTCTATAAGATGAAAAACTTTTTTTGCTGTAGAAAACTGAACAACAAGCTCCATAAACAGACTAAAAGCGTTTGAGATGTGGATGTTTAGAAGAATCCTTAGAATTCCTTGGACGGACAAGATCACAAATGAGGAAGTACTACGCAGAATGTCGACCGAAAGAGAACTGGTCAACATGATAAAATGCCGAAAACGGGAATATCTCGGTCATGTGATGAGAGGACCGAGATATGAAATTCTGAAACTTGTTATCCAAGGCAAAATTGAAGGGAAGCGTAACGTAGGAAGACCAAGAATTTCGTGGTTGCACAATTTAAGAGATTGGTTTGACTGCACCTCAAATCAACTATTTAGAGCAGCCGCAAATAAGATCCAAATTATCATGATGGTCGCCAGCCTTCGACCGAAGACGGCACCTTAAGAAGAAGACAAATAGCAGAGGCCATAGAAAAAAGAAGGAAAACATGGATAGAACAACTGTTAAGAAACCTTTGATTTATAATAAACTTTATTAAAGGAAAATTAGAAGACAAACGACCAAGAGGGAGACCCCGATTACAAAATGTTAGCCAAATGATAAAAAATCTGTAAAGGGGTTTACACTAAATTTCCCTCTGGCGAACTACATCAATTTGCAAAAATGTAAAGAAATGTATTCAAAGTCGGGCTCGCTCCCACGCATTGAGGCAGGTGCAATTCGCTTGTTTCGCAGCTTTCACCCCTAGACTACCCTGGCACAGCAGTTGAGTCGCGTCTGGCTCTATATAAGGAGCGTGTGATCGCTGCAGAGTTCTACCCATCTTACGATATTTACCCTACATCTATTGGGTTACATTTTCATTAATGGCAAAAACCTAAGCTATGTGCAAATTATTACTTTTATCGATTTCTGCGTTAAAGCAAAAATAGACAACATTTAATATTTTTAATGTAATCACCCTGTATATATCTGATTGGAAGTATATTCGGTTTCGTGCCAAGGAGACAACTGACCGGCATGCAAAGTGTCGTCTTCCTCCAACAAGTAGTTCTTGAGCTATACCGCTAACAGGTGAACACACAGACGGACGGACGTAGAAAATATATTTTTCGTCATCTAGCGATTCTGAAACGTAAAGATCTGAAGAAATCTCGGAAGGCGATTTTTTGAATAATACAATATTTTCTTTGTCCTTTATGCGAGGGCAGTAAAAATGCAGGATCTGCCTACTTCAACTTAAAGAAGGTAATGCAAAGCCGGAACTAATGAAAAAGACTACATTGAAAAGAAGACTTCATTTGTTACACAAAATAAACAATAGCAACACCGTATTATTGAAATTATTATCTACCAATGACACCTTCTTCATAAACTAACAGAAAAATTATGTTACTAGTGATACATTTACAATTGTAAAATTGCTGTTTCTCCTTTTTAATTTTTATAAATTATCTAATATAAACCATTATCTATATTTTTGAAAACGTAGTAATCGTTGAAAAATATTTTGTTAATTACTATAATTATGTAAAATGCCATATATTTTATTTACAAAGGTTAATGTGCCGATTTTCGAATAATTTTTTTTTCTTCTCAGCAAAGTCCATAGTTCGATATGTAAGTATTATGTGGAACCGTTTTATAAACGAGTTTGTATATCAGCAAAAAAATTATTAAATAATTCGTACTCAAATTGATAAGTGCCAAATAGCTTAAACAGTAATTTTCCTGAAACTTTTAATTCGCTGCAATAAAGCGCAGACCATATAAAATTTAACGTCCTAAGTGAATCCGTACGAAATCATTGCCGAACGTAATTTAAGATTTTAAATCGAAATCTTTCTGAGGAAGCAATATAAGCTGATTGAAAACGCTTTTCATATCAAAGGTAGCAGTATTCCCGCATTTTCGACTGTTGACAGATAATATTGAAAAAATGATTGGTTTTGGTAGCCGTAAAACAACGTCAGAGTTTGATGTTTACCCTAATCTCCGCGAAACCCGCATTTTTATGCAGTCGTTTGAACTCATTTATTGAAATTTTTATGTTAGTCTTTTTATATGGTCTGGGATACTTCCAATGCTCTGGTAGCAATTTTAAAACTTCTATAAATAGTTTTCTTAAATTCAAAATATGTTTGAATTAAAACGTACACATTTAGAACATCAAGTTGACCTTAAAAGTGAACCGCACATATACTGATCGCATAAAAACATCATAGTATAATCCGTTCACGACCTTTTTGGGACAGAGTTGGCTATGATTTTTTCTTTTCATGTTGGACTAACTGATTCGGTGATGTAGCGGATGCAACTGTTTTTTCTGTCAGTGTCTGTTCGACATTTTCTTGCCACCACATTGCCAGATTTATTATTTTAATATTCGTAAGAAAGTCAATGCTTTATCAAGTGTGTAAAAATAATTTTAATTTCCGTAAAAGGAAAAGTCAAAATGCCCAATATAATTTTGTTACAACAAAAAATTTCCATTAAACGATGCTACTTCCAATTTAAAAAGGACAGACCAGATCTAAAAGAACACGAGTTGATGTCGAGACTAGAGAGAGATCCGGCAACAATGTACGTATTCAGATAATATAACCTTAAACTGAAAACAACCTAACCTAACACAAAAAGTGTCGATTTCCATTAGGGAGTTTAGTTGCCACAGAGGTACTACCAACAAAATTACTAGATGGTCATAGCCTCACCTGACCCAAAAAGATCGTGAACGGCTTATACATTACGCAACTAGTTTAGAAACGTGATGCTTTATTAAACAAGCATCGCTAGTATGAGTCCGAGTGTATGCGAGTACTGAAACAGCCATGCTAGTTTGGTAAAGCTGCTTCTCAACGCCTTCCGTTGTGCCAAATCGTAACGAAGCTGAGCAGAACTCGTTTTTATGTACATAAGCACAACAAGCAGCTCTAGTTGATGTTATGCGTTTGACAGTACTGAAGTGTACTGTGGTGGTACTGCCAATCTATATAAAATTCGAAGTTAGCAGGATTTCGCTTCAGTTTGGACACAGACCTAACCAAACCTAACCTGCTAACTTCGAATGCAACATAGACTGACAGTGCCATCAATCATACACTTTAGTATTGGCAAAAGTAAATCGAATCGCCGTTACAATACCGTAATGGTTGCTATGGTATACTATAAAGTATCACCTTACTCAACGACTTTGAATGTATAAATGTAGTATTACCATTTTCCATTTCTGCATGGATTTTGATGATCCTTCAAGCTAGGGGATCCTAAGTAACCACGAAAACATTGATCGTCAGTATTATTTACGGCGGCCATTTTAGTGGCTGATGGTGTGAAATTGGCTTTTGGTGCTGTGCTATGATCTCCTGAAGTTTTTACTACATGTAGATAAGAATTTCTTTAACAGTATGGATCTTTTCGCTCCGCCTTAAGCAATGGTGTGTGGAATTGCCAAAATCAATCTGGTCATCTTAGGATACCATATTATTTCGGTGCAATTACCAACTTCTGACCACATTTCATCTTCGCTTCGGACGTTGTTACATTTGCAATTTTTTGCAAGACCCATAGGGAAACGTTTGCCTAATGTTGTAGCCTTCCATTCAAATATTTGTGTTTGTAAGGTTGCATAGGTACTCCACTTTTTGGAACCTTTAGAGTTGTAGAATAGCCATCAAAAGAAAGGCAAGTGGCAAGTTTGTGCCTTCGACATAACGTATTAAATATGGATATCTACGCTCTTTGAAGTTTTGTATTGCTATAATTGCTTGTGGAATATTTTGGTTATGTTATTTATGGAGTTTTCTAAGCAAATACATTAATCTCGCAATATTTGCAGAGTCACATGTTATCGTGTGAAAAGAAAAATTTTCGATGTGGAAGCCACGTTGGATTAAAAGCCTTTCTTCAGCGTACGAGATCGGTGAAAAGAAGACTACAATTTTATCGTAAAAATAATATACGTATTTAGCACACAAACAAAGCGTGAGGCCTACCACCTACAGCGTTCAGTAAAATGTGTTTCCTGGGCAAGTTATCCTACATGCAATTGCACCCAGCGACCCTACATCATCGGCCGTAGAGACCAGCTAGTGATTTGCATAAACTTCCAATTAGAGGCCCTCCGTTATCGTCGAGGATCTTTACCCCGAGTTGTCGTCTTGGAGAGTTGTTGCGTCTATCCTTTTCCGGTAGCTTTGAGGCAAGTTGTGGAAGCCGTCCAAACTGGGGCTTTAGCGGTTCTATGCGCTGCTTCTACTTTATAGCTGCCGTTCGACAACTTTTCGTTACATCCAGTTCAACTCAGTTAGCTTTGTAAACGTACTAGGGCCAGGTTAGTATATTCTGCCATTGAACTGTCGCATGCACTTTTTGTTTTACTGCACAACTTGGTGTAATTGTGCGTGCCAATCTAAAACTTTCTACAATCAGATCACGAATCAGTATATATTTACCGCATTTTAACTAAATTGCTGCAACATTTGTCTAAACTTAATTGTATTTCAGATTTCCATTGTCACTACATTTGAAAGCAATCTTTTGTTGTGTCGAGTTTGAACTACATCGAATTTTGAATGTTTTCAAATATTCAGCTATTTTGTAAATGATTTGGAAGCTTATGTTTACTGTAACCTTATTATTATCTATTTATTTGAACTGTTCTGTGGTTATTGACGGCCTTTAATTATCCGTCAGGCGTTAGCACACCCCAATTTTTAATTAATTAATTTCGTTCAAATACTGAACAACTGTAATGCCTGGTACTTGCGTTTGATATTTTATTTTTGTTGTAAAGAGTGACCGACTTAATTAAATTTACCTTAACGTAACTATTAATTCTCCTTTTTCTTTCTACTAAAATAATTCAGTTGCGACATTTGTAAAAAATTAATATACTTTGATTGATTTATTTTATTTATTATCTTCTGGGCGTGTACATTACCATAATGATGTATTGTTATTGATTTGAATTGTTTTACATTGAACTTTCCGAAGTGATTGTTTCTTTTGTACTCTGCTCATAACAGTTTATTGATTTTTTAAGCTATTATTTTTCTCTTGTGCCGTGTTGGTTAGCGAAGTTCTACTTGGTATTTGGTAGTGCTTTAAGGTTTGTTTTGTAGTTATTTCATTATCTGACAAAAGAAATTCGACTGTTGTATAAATCGTTCGGGGCCATTGGATCTGACGCCCTTTGTAAGCAAATCCGATATTTTGACCCCAATTGATAACGTTAGACATTACTTAGGAATCGTTGCCGTAATAACGTCGTCTTCGAGTTTGTATAGATTCAGGCCTTTTAGTACCTCGCTCTTCAAATCTCTTTCCGTGGACTCTGATGTTACCTCGTGGAGCACCTGGAGAAGCAATTTGTAGGTAGGGGAGGCGTATATCCATAAATGGATGGCATAACGCTGGGGATGATGATGATGATAATAGGTGCTTTTCGATTGCCGTACCTTCGTCTGCGGCTGGATCATGCGGTTTTCCCTCGTGCGAATTGGAAAACAACAATGGACTGTAGAAAAGCCTGCGCCCCCCCCCCCCCCCCATGCCTACAAAGTACCATTGATATAGATGCTGTATATTCTAAAGTGTTTTACCTGCGGTTTGCACTGATAAATTTCTGACTGATGATAGAAAAAAATCCCGAATACTGCAAAAGAAATGTTCACTACGAGCTGTAGAAATTATCTTAGTTCTTTTATTGAGCTTTAGAATAGTCCACGGTCTTTGGATGCAATAAAGTAACATAAAACAACTGTTTATACAAGAGAATACTAGAGCAAATTGGAAACCTTAGTAATCGGTTAAACACACGACTTAAAGTAAGCAACAAACCTCGAAACGTATTGGCATATCTGTGGTGGTTTTTGCGTTCTAATGTAATTAGACGTCCATACTAATTGTGGCTTCCGTATCCATTGTCGTTGATTTTTATCACTCATGACAGTTGGGTTACGTGAGCTCGTGTACAGTATTGCGGGGAAAATCTTTCAGAATATTCTCTTTAGTCAATGCATTTAAATTCCATTTCACAAATAGAACTGTGTACGTATATCAATAAGCTTACTTTTACAACAGTTACAAGTAAGATAAAACCTTGAAACTTCCGCAAGGTACATTTAGTTTTGGAAAAACTAAGCCTCTTCGGCAAAATTTAATCTTTGATTTAAATCATTTTTCCGAACGCTGACACTCAATTTTTAGATATATCCTACCTTGTAAAATTCGCTTCGTTGCTGGCTTCGGAGCTCGTAGTAGTGACGCTGCTGGAATATCTCAAGTTGTAGCTGCTTCCCTGCCCGCCAATGTTGATTCGGACGTTCTTGCAGACTCTACTGATGTCCTGGACTGTTAACCTCTGGCTTCCAGTGGTAATTTTCGTCGTAATCGAAAATCGTGATTTGCAGTTTTTCGTTGCAGAAACTGCTGCAAACGTTAGCACAGGTACATTACCACATTGACAATCAAGTGGACCACTTTTTATATTATAAAATGCTCATTTATTATTATAAAACGGTAATTAATTGTGGAGCACAAATTCGACCACCTTTCAAATTAATTTTATTCAATTGTTCTCGTTGTTTTCGTTAATGACAAAAAGCAGCATGTTGCTAAGATACGGTGTTATTCTATTAATAATTGTAAATTGGTTTGATAATATTTAACAAATGGAGTAAAGTTTGATTACATAACTTACAATCTAACATTTTCTTAATCTAAAATATTGTCTTTTTGCTTATAACTAATATTGTTCCATAGCGTTGCACTCACAAACGTTTTTAATTTTACTGCTCTGCATTATTAAAGCACTGACATTTGAGTTCCGCACTTTTCACGTTGCTTGCTTTTATTTTGTTTCCTCCATTCAGGAATTGCTCTTTGCAATTTTCTAGATTTTCCTACATCTTGCTTTAGCCTTCAGCTTGCTCACAAGTTTCACAGTCCTCTGCCTTTATAGATAACTACATTCCTTTTATGCACGTAACAACCTTTTTATGTCAATTACCTTCGTTTGATCTGGCTTTACATGTGCACAAACCTATCATTTTAATTATATTACTTTATTTACAAGCCAAATTCACACCGTCTGAAATATGCCTTGCCTTTACGCGCCTTTATCTGACTAATTGGTGTTTCTCGCATCTCATAATCAATGCATTTAATATTTTGATTTTTGTTTAAAATTGCAATTATATAAAATATCCTAATTTTGTGCCTTATTGATTTGGTTGAATATTTTGTACTGCAAACACAGCCAAGTTGTGGGCTCAATACCATTTCAATATATAAGACCACCGTAGTACATATGGAATGCATTTGGGTAAAGACAGCTTTAAAACCAATGCTAGAAAATATTATCTCTAATACAATTGCAGATAAATGGATTGTCTACCTGAGCGTGTTGTTAGTACCTCCTCTGTTAATAACTTTAAAAACAAACTTGCTGCCTATTAAAAGAATTCAGAGGATAGTGTTTCGAATTAATAATTATGTTGTCATATGTTGGTGCATAACAACTGTACTCTATGATTACGGTTAAACAGCTTCTGTCGTGCATTAAAAAATATATTCGAGTTTTTCTGATTTTGTTCAATAAATTTTCGAATTTTTAGTTACCTAAACTCGTTTTGACAAAATTTTTGTTGAAACAATGACATTTACTTAGTAAATAAACACAAATTTTGTTGCAAAAAGTTCTGCTTTTTGTTAGCTGTTTGTACAAAATGTAAATCTTCAATTCACTACTTACAAAAAATTTGTTGCGTCAATACGAATTTTGTCTGTGTAACTTTGCAAGCGTCTCAATTTATGAAAATATACCAAAGGATGTCTGCCAAATTTCGACCATTTGATAATATGTATATCAAAATTCACTTTTCCGTTACATAATTGCGATATAAAAATTAGAAATGTATAAAAAATAAGAATTACTAATAAACTGTTTTTTCGTGTCATTTCCTTTATACATGTAACATTTAAGTTTGAAATTCGCGCCATATTTAAGGGCTCCAATCAGACCAGCGACGGCCAATGGCAAGTCTCTCATTTCTAGGGTCTCTAACCCACCCCATCCTGCTCAGGAACTAGCTGGCAAACTATGCTATACCACGAGACAATTCCTGTACGATCGGTTTGTGACTTAGTGAATCAATATTAAAAGTGTTCCTATTTGTGTACAGAAATCCCCAGTGCAGCAATGTTACTAATATTATATACTGTAGCTTAAGTAATAGTTAATTTTTAAGACTTTAACAGCAACGATCATTATGTAACAAACGGCTTATGGATAGAACAAGAGATAAACAGAAGGGCTGAGCAATATTTCATAAAGGACTTCACCAGAACCAAAGCAGAGCAACACGGCAACTCAACGTGTAACCTACGTCAGAGACGAATCTTTTCCAAGAGTAACAGATAGAAGAGCACGGTTACTGAAAATGTCAACGTTTTTGCGGTTTTCGCCTCCACTTGTTCGTTACATAATTTTTTTACTTTCTCGCATACGGTAGTATAGAGAAAGTATTGTAATCGTCAAAAAAATCGACTTCGAGATTTTGACGAATCTTGACGTTTTAGACCTCCTAGAGTCCGAAAAAACCATTTTTCGAATTATGTCTGTGTGTGTGTATGTGTGTGCGTGTGTGCGTGTGTGCGCGTGTGTGTGTGTGAACACGATAACTTAAAAACGAAATAAGCTAGACCCTTGAAATTATGTACATAGTCATTATTCAAAATTTGTAGATTCCTGTCAAATTTTGAGCGAAATCGGTTGACCGGAAGTGGCACTTTACCTATTCAAGTAAAGTACCAGTTTGCTTCGAGATATTTGAACAAAATTTTGTACATACATTTCTTATGTAGAAAAACTACCAGATATTACATTTCAGCATGATCGGTTAACCGGAAGTGGCATTTTACCTAAACAGGTAGCGGTATCCATTCAAGTAAAGTACCAGTTTGCTTCAAGGTATTTGCACGAAATTTTGCACATACATTTATCATTGAGAAAAACTCCCAGATATAAAATTTCAGTATGATAGGTTAACCTAAAGCGGCATTTTACCTAAACAGGTAGTGGTTACCTGAAAATGTAATTTTATCGCTGTATGTATATACGTTGCAATAAACTTTTCAAATTTGCTAGAAAACAAGGCGAATGCGAGAAAGTCTAGGGGAGCACACTCCCGATTTTTTTTATTTGTAAACGAATACCAACTGAATTGTATCATATGCACTATGAAGTTATCAGTATTGATATAATTATAAAAACAGTTGATACTGGAAAGCTGCGTACAATTCATTTTAATGTAATGTATGAATGTGATTATCTGATTTTATTAAGTTAGAATAAAATGAGCTGTTGCAGATAGCTACATATACAAACTTAAACTCTATAAAAAGTGCAAATCATCTAAGTGTAAATAATATGCATTGCGAATCCTCTAAACTGTTAAAACTCAATTCCCAACGGTCCATTAATTTTTACTGATAAGCTGGAGTTAACACTGCTAGTAAAACTTGCATTTTATTTGCTCAGATAACTCGTTGGCATAGTTTTTATGGTATATACCGCAGTTTTACATTTACATTTAAGTTTGTAGTTCTAATAGTATTTAACATTACAAGCCAGGTAAAACAGTTTTTACTGGCGATAGGATTGGGATGACTGGCGAGCCGTTAGGCGAGCCTGTCATATCCTTGAGCCAGTAAAAATGGTTACCTGGTGTGTTTTGTTGAATATTTTATTTGTTTCTCACTTGTAAATAACTAGAAATTTACCATTAATTCAAAATGTCAAACTGACAAGCAACTAAATTTATCAATATGACACATACTAAGGAAGACAACTCTGGCTTTGCACGCTATCATTTATCTATGAGCACGCTTGTAAAATATAACTGGCTAGCCAGTATAGCTATTAACATATCTAGGAATGTTATGAGTATCATAACTGCCGCAGATGTTGTATTGAAATCCGAGCTCGCAGAGCGAGGATTTTAAAACATCTGAGGCTGTTATGATTCATAACATCCGTGATTTGTTCAATAGTTTATCGGTTGCTGCATGGTTATGGTTGCCATGTACGGTAATGGACTATTACCGTACAGATCAGTTATGATTTAGTTACCAGCCCACTTTTGTATATGTAAACACGGCATTAATATCCTGCAACCGATAAAATTTTTTACTGGCTAGCCAGTTAAGAAACATTTTCAAGGTGAATACAGTGACTTGATAAATTGATGTTTACAAGTGAGGAACAAATAAAAGCTTTTACATGGGAAAACTAAAACTGTTTGTAGTTCAAGTTAGCAAACAATGCATGGTAATTAACTGGAAATGTCGCTATTAATCAACAGTTGCCTGCGCACATCAAAATAGCGCTAACATTCTACTCTTTATGTACTACTGCGAAAAATTAAACCATGAACAATTAGTTGTTCTTAGGTCCTTACGGCCACCGCAAATGAAACGGTAAATACGGTGCCCTGCGACAAAACTGCTTAGTAGGGCGGCAATATAATCGTACAGGTTGTCCATACTTTGCATGGTTTGTAGAAGATTACGTAACTACTACATTTCGAATAAAATTGAAGGCCAAGTTCCTATACCTTTTTTTTGGGCATAGTTCGCCAAAAATTATTTTAAAAAAGAAGTGTCAAATACAGTACGTCATCAATTACGTAATTAGAAATACTCACTCTTACCAATTTTAGGATGCAACCGATGACGTTTTCTATACATAATGCCATTAAAGTAAGAAACTTTTAATGACTAATTTAAAGTATAACCTTTTTTTTACTGGAAACAATTTGTTTCTTTTGAAATTAAACATGAAACTTATTTTTTTACATGGAAGTTATAGCTAGCTTACGCTTAAACCTTCGGTAAATTACATAGTTAAATTTACATATTGGCACCAATAGTGACACTGGAACATTATTGTTTATTTCTTATTAGTTTCTAAACTTAGTAAAAGTAGATGATGATTACGAATGCGTTGTTGGAGAGACACTATTGCAGATACCTTGAAAATAGCACAAACCGAGTCATTTATCTTCTATGTAATTTAATGAAGAGATAATGTATGGCATAATTTCTGCCCTCTTTTTCCCCTTCCCTTGGTTCCCGTGGTTACACAACAAGTCGCGAGGCCTAACTGGTGGTTCCACTAAAATGAAATAAATAAACTGAATTAACATTTATAACGAAAAGCTGTCCTTAGATCAACGTACCATTATCCCAAAATACGAATTTTGCGTATGTAAATTACTGCTTGTTTTATTATGGGTTTTCGCCAACAATTGGGATATATCGCCGCTCGTAGTGCAGTAGCGCCTTTAGCGTATATCACCCGTATATTAATATTGTTTACAGCTGCAAAGCTAACCCACTCAAAATTAAGGTAATATGCTGAATGTTATCTCAACAGAGTTCTTTGAAACTTCTTATATTATTTTAATTTGCAAAGTACAGTGCAGGTTGGCGGTTTAGAAATAGGTAAGCATTTTCAGAGATTCGCTAGGTAAGTCATGCCGAGTTGAGCACTGTACGTATTTTCCATCGTCAAGAGGTCTGTGGTGGGATCTTGCACTCCTTCACACACTTAGAAAACGCTACACAGGCTGTTTAAATAATAACAATTTTCCCCGTAGGTACCGACTGATTTGACTTTCACTAGCAAATACCTGTTTTTTTTAGTTAAACCCCAGCTCTACCACCAATTAGCCATGGCACCTTTATAAACCTGTTTCAGATGTTAAATGGGTTTTACTATGTAACAGATTGGAATAGGATGCTAAGATACCTGGACAGCACGAAGAATTAATATGTCGGTGCCTAAACAGAAATCGTTGACCATTGTTTCAATGGGGTGAATGTCTTCTCCCGGACAAGTACTAGACGGCGGGCATTCTCTTGGTGCTGATGATGTGCTGGTAAGTCGGCTTTGCCACCTGGTGGAGCTCGTATTAGGTTAGAAACTTCAGTTGCTTGCGGCGTCTATTTTTACGGATTCCTGGCTTGCCTTTGAATATGAGCCAAAAATCTGCGCATCGTCCAGATTGCGCTCTCCGTGCTGGTTTTCACTTTGCAAAAGGTCGCAGAACCCATTAAATTCGTCATTCGTGGCAGGTTTTTCGGAGCCGTTCACAAAACGCTGGGCGTGATTTCCTACGTAGTGATACTTACGGCGAAGTCCGGGCTGGCTTCGGCCGCCGGATTATTATTGTTAACAGCGTTTCAGTGGCCTACGGTTTCTGGGATACCAACCTGGATCGCTTGCTGCCTTGTGTGGAGAAATAACACAGACAAGCGTTTTAATGTATCGCAAGATAGACGCCGCCGCTCTCAACTCTAACCTTCAGGTTATTTGATAAAAATCTTTGAGGGTTATTTACTAACAGCTGCCTCAAGATAGCATTTTAATGTCGCAAGCTAGACGTCGGGGCTCTCAAGTTAAACGTTTATGTCAGTAAGTAAGGAAAGGTTCAGGGTGGGGCAGGTACATGGCAGTTCTAATTCTCTGAAAGAAGTT
Organism: Agriotes lineatus; assembly: GCA_940337035.1. Lineage (NCBI taxonomy): Eukaryota > Metazoa > Arthropoda > Insecta > Coleoptera > Elateridae > Agriotes > Agriotes lineatus. The sequence goes on from CALNHX010006325.1 coordinate 62,604, forward strand.
GTAGTTAGAACTACATTTACACTACATTTATATAATTTCGAGAGCCTCTTCACCTAGTAGATAATGAGGGGGCTAGGAAAGTGGTGGGATTCCGTAGTAAGTTGCGCAAATTTAAGCATTCCCACCTCCTTGGCACGTGATAAGCAGGAACTTGCGGTGGTACCGCTTGGCTTTATGTGTAGTGTGACCCATATGGTCTTGTGTAGCATCAAGTTGTAACCAGATGACCTTGTGGAAATTGAGATATGCGTTTAACACGTTTCTAAACCATTTTAAAGACAGGTCACCATATAATTAGTGTCGTCCATCTGCAAAACATGATAAATTTCACATACGTTCCAGGAATCGTTACATTAAAGCAAGTCAAATGTTTATTTTTTTCCATAAAAATTGTATTGGTGTTCTTCTTCGACGTAACATAAACTATTGACCTGCTCTTAACCAGAATTGCTGGCGATTTTATGAGCCTAATTTCATCTGTTCAGCGGATGACGGCAGAGAGCTAATCTAAGTCAATTCCCTACAAGGGAACCACCTAGGCCGATCAACAGCTTAAGGTGACTCTCCTTACCGTACAGCAGTGTTTAGCAACCTTTTTGTACCGGCGACCCTAATTTCATTAGCTGTAACTTTTGGCGAAAGTTTAAGGATCTAAATTTTTCAATTAAAATGTTGGAATCTCTCTGCATTATAAAGTTTCTCACTGAGATTTATTTTATTTACACCTAAAGAAGTTATTGTATTGTAACGATGCGGCAAGTAACCAAATGCTTTTGAATGGAAAATTTTTGTGCAATTGCTTTCGTCATCTATTTAATTTTACCTCGGTATTTCAGATCAAAAGCTCCGATTTGTAATTTAAGTGCATAGACAGAGATCACATTAGTTATAAAGTTTCTATTGTCTTGTATAATTACAAATCGGGTCTTAAACTAGATTCAAGGTATTAACGCTGGTCCTAGGAGATCTGCAACCTACCATACTCGGACCAGGTCTTGTTATATCTTGTAGTAGGACTGGTAGTACAGAACGCCCGACTCTGCAATTAAAAATTAGCACAAAATGGTTGTTTGTTTGCCATACAACAAGCCAAATTTTTATCTCCACAAAAGCCCAGCAGCGCCCGGAGAATTTAGCCCGCTTAGGGCACGTATTTCTACTTGCCTCGGGGTCTAAGCAAGATCTGTAATATTTGTCTGATGGTACGGCAGGGCCTCGCCGATGCACAGGAAAATGCACTTATAGCAGGCACGTCGTGCCTTTACTTGCTTCAGGTCAGGAATAACCTAGGAGACGTCTCAGAGGTTGCAATTTAAGCGATCGTTGTAACCTCTTTGAAGGCAAACTGTTTATCACTTTTCGTGAATATAGTGCCCGAGTCTTGGCCAAAATAGGGTGCAGGATTAGAGTTAGAGGCAAATTTGAGCGTCATATCTTGATACCAGTGAACCTCGGCAGCTAAAGATATACCTCCAATGGTTTCAGGAAAATATTCACTGTTACCGGTAAGTGTAGGCAGCCAGGCAGAATATTCGGGATCGTTTCTAGACCCCAGTAAACGTCAGCAGCCAGAGATACAGTTTCAGGATGATTCGGGTGCTAGGGGAGGTTGGATACGTATATTCAAGTATATCTTACGGTTCTTAATGGTCCAGCCGGGCTTGGAGCTGGGGGCTCTTCTAATTAAGGGCTGCTAGACGGGTCGCTGAATCGAAGTGCCTTCAACAGATCAAACATCCTGGTTATATATGTTTCCAGAGCTCATTAGCTGGCTTAATTTTTGGGAGGGAGGCTTGCGCCAAGCTCTGGCTCACGCGGCGACGCGCATCGCTGGGTGGTTTGCTTTATCTATAATCCGTGCGCACAAAAAATGCAAACCTTGATTTTGACGTATTAGCGCCGTACCGATCCCAAGAATAGTATTTATGCATTAATTGAATTTCATTCAGGTGCTAAAGTTCTAGTATAATGCATTGTGACCGACAGGATGCTGTGAAACCCCTGCCTGGCATGCAAACATTTTTTAAATAAAAGTTGCAAATCCAATATTCATATGTTTATAGTTACTGTAACAAAATTTAGTGCTTGCTATTGTAACTGCATAAGACAAAGTAACTTTTTATTAAAGTTTTATTAAAACTATTTGACCAACAGTACTGTCTTAGCATGGATATTTTTTAATTATTAATAACATTTTTAATGTTACTATTCCTTTCAATTGTTGCAAAATTAGAAGTGTAATAGATATAGGCTTGCCGTTTTTTTTTTGTTTACACTGTGTTACCAAATAAATTTGGTAAAATTAAATTACTGCATATGTAGATGGAAATAATACTTTCTTGACATATTAATGTACAGATTAAGTTTAACTGCACATACGGCATCTATATGTTACAATCAATAGCGGTTTTAAATATCCCAGCACTGTTCGTTATTTAAATTTCTCTCACGAAAAGTTAAACCTGCACTTTTCACTATATGAAGACATTAGTTAATTCAAGAGTTCATTAAAATGCGCGTCACGTCGGTCGATTTATGAGACCACAAAAATTGTTTTAAAAATTGCTAATTCAAGTATAACATCAGAAATTACATTAGACTGAGTTTAAAGTTTAAATAGGTATGTTAATTTGGAATGCACACCGACACGCTTCACTCGTTCTTTCCTCAGATTTAAACAGGCTGGCGTGTCTTTTAAGAGTTCTCTCATTAACTTTCAGGCGACGTGAAAAGCTACTTTAATAAAATCTGAAACTTTAGCAAAGTCTGAAATATGAATGTGTTGAGAAACGGCCTTTCATGTATAATCAAGTACTTCTGTCCTCCGAGAGACTTTAGAACTGTGAAAGAAAGCAATGAATACATTGTGTCTAAATTGCTATGTCGAAATGACATTATTTGGGACCGTTACCGTTATTATTCATTCAGAGGATTAATTTAATTTATCTGACGAGCTACATATAAATCTCCACATACAATAGCCGACAGCCGAGGAAGCTATAATTAGCATAAATTTAAATCTGTATAGCACATATTTTCGGTCATTCAAGAAAGGGCGAAGTTAGGCCATAGAAATCCGAGTAGGCTTAAGACGAGACAATGTATGAGTTAACTAAAGCTGTAAATACATCCAAGATACACACACTGTGTATCCCTTCAGCTTTTAGCGGAAGGAAACAATGCTAAACTGCGTGTGAATTATATTATGCGTCTTCGAAATTATGCCAGAGAATGTTTAAACAACGTATAATTCACTTCGTCGTTGCAAACTGTGACTTTAAAGGTATATATTTAACTTGAAAGTAACTTTGTTTTTACTAAGAAGTTTATTTAACAAGATTATTTGATGGGTCCAACTTACAATACTTTTCGTATACCCATAACACATCCAGGAATAGTATTTAACATTACAAGCCAGGTAAAACAGTTTTTACTGGCGATAGGATTGGGATGACTGGCGAGCCGGTAGGCGAGCCTGTCATATCCTTGAGCCAGTAAAAATGGATACCTGGTGTGTTTTGTTGAATATTTTATTTGTTTCTCACTTGTAAATAACTAGAAATTTACCATTTATTCAAAATGTCAAACTGACAAGCAACTAAATTCATCAATATGACACATTCTAAGGAAGACAACTCTGGCTTTGCATGCTATCATTTATCTATGAGCACGCTTGTAAAATATAACTGGCTAGCCAGTAAATTTTTTACTGGCTAGCCAGTTAAAAAACATTTTCAAGGTGAATACAGTGACTTGATAAATTGATGTTTACAAGTGAGGAACAAATAAAAATTATAACCTTAAGAAGTTGCACAGAAAAGAAGTATTGATATAACGAAGTTCGTCTAGTGTGCCACTCTTGTGCAAATTGATGAGTGAGTAATATAAGAGAAATTTAAAAATATAATATAGACATTTTAAATGTAAACTAGTATCCCGTTTATTATAAAGCTGCTCGATATTTAGTTACTTCAAGCTCAAGATATAATGGATAAGTAATTTCAGTAGAGAATGGTCCCAATTCATCGAAAATATAAGCTTGTGGAACATTTTGCATCTACGAAATTCTATACTTCTAGGTGCAGGTTAAATGCAATTGAATTATAACTAATAATTATTTGCTAATTGTTTTGTGTTTATTATGTATTTTAGCATTCAGGAAATAGAAATGACACAGATGTATGCAACATATTATTTTAACTACGGTTATAACTAGGGTTAGTAACATTCAGACTTTAAAAATAGAAGTTCAACCCCTGCCCTCCTAACCATGCTTTCGATTTTATTTCAATACGGCACCATGATCTTGGTTATCTACTAACTTTACCATATTTTTCTTGCCTTTCTTATAGTTTTTCTTCTTCATCTAAACTTATTCTCATAGATCATGTCTTTGTTCAGGTATAATCTAGCCCTTGCTATGTATTTCTGTTTATATTGTCGTGTATATCGAAGATCAATGTCTAGTTCCTCCTTTATTTCTAATTGCTCTTCTTATCTCTCTGGCGTATCCCACAGAAAATTTCAAAATTTTATTCTGGAGGTAGTAATTATTCCCTCATTAGCTGCCGTAAATGACCAACATTAGCTATCATATATTATACAAAACCAGGTTGACGCCACTTAGATCGTAAAGAAGATCTTCGGCCCTAAGAGGTTTTTAGGGTGCGCTTAATAGTTTATTTTTGCTGAAATTTAAGTATTAAGCTTGCTCCAGAGCAAACTGATTTCAGCAAATGATTTGCCATCACAGAACATCCTTCACCATCACAGAACGTATTCAAAATACGCATGCGTTAATATAAAACTGCGATTAATATAACGTGCAATTTACACAAGTAAAGAAAGGTTCAAGGTAATTTCAATTTTCCCAACTGGGGGCGGGCTGTTATTGCGTCCCTCTTCAGCCAAGAACGGAAGTTATATGATGGGCGAGAGAAAGGAGGGGTGGAGAATGTAAAAAAGGCCAAGAAAGGTGAAGAAATACTCCCCAGCGTTTGCATCAGAGAACGTACTCTGTTGTCTCAGGAAAACTACCTAAAAACCTGTATCGAAGCAGACGGTCGAGGAAATCGAACTCATCACCTCCCGAATGCTAAGTGGATGTGCTAACCATTAAACTGTAGAACTAGATTATCTACACGCAAGACAACAGCAAATTTATAGCAAATACGAGGCAGAACACGGCAGGAAATGAGAAACCCAAAAGCAGTATATAATCTTAATATTTTACTTCAAAAATGCAGAGACCAACAAAATTATGCATACGCGTGCTTCATTGACTATCAAATGGGTGTAACTTGAACAAGCTTTCACGTCCGATCAGCAGAGTTAAGCAACGCTCTCTCTGGTCAGAACTTGGATGGGAGTTCCACTGTTGCATCTCTCGGCGCCTCGTGATACGGCTGTCAAGGAAATAGGTGGTCCCGGCGGTCATAACAACATCATGACAGTTGTTAGTGGGGTTGGAAGTCCCCATAAATGAACAGCGACGCCTATAATTGGCCTAACGTCTGTTGGCTGAATGCGAAATAAATAAATAAATAAATAAATAAAAGACTTTCGACACTATCCAACACAATACACTAATTAAACTATTGCAAGCCAAAGGACTCAACCAAGAAGAAGTAAACTGAATCCGAAATCTATATTGGAAACAAACTGCAACTGTGAGAACAGAAGGTGAGACCACAGAAAAGACCTTAATTTAAAAAGGTGTCAGGCATATATATTTAATATACTTAAAGGAGACCTTTCAAAGAGCAGTACAAGATACTAATGAGGGAATTAAAGTTAACGGCAAAATATTAAACAACCTACGATATGCGGATGACACAGCAGTGCCCTCAGATACTCAAGAAGGTTTGCAGCGTTTAATAAATGCAATTGTAACGGAAGGGGACTCCGTGGGCTTAAAATTAAATAACAGAGAGACGAAGGTAGTGGTATTTAGCAAAAATCCGAATATCCAAGCTGACATCACAGTATATGGCACACAGCCGAGAACAATAACGATATTGCAAAAAGGCGGCACCGTTAAAAATAAATAGTCGGAAATTTTAACGAAAATCGTACGACACTCATTAATGACCAATAGAAAAATTAGTTCACGAGCAGTAACCAAGACAACTAAAAAATTTCTTGGAAATTTTTTGTAGGTAAACATTGCTTCTTTTTAGGGTTTGTGTCGTTACGATTTTCTTACCGAATCTGCATTCGAGCATTAATTCATATCCGGAAATTACTTTTCGTGCATTCCAACAACGTCCTAATTTGCCCTCGCGTCCCGCTCGGGCAAATTAATACGACGTTGTTGGAACGCACTCAAAAAAAATTCCGGAAAGAATTAATGCTCTTATGAGAGTATATGTGAATATTTTTGTATCTCGGCCACAAATTGAAACATGACAAGGCAAATCAAATAGCTGAGATTATTGGAAGAATGCGCATAACCGGGAAACTCGGGACTGTTCTAAAAGATTTAACATACGTGTATTCTTCCAGTAATGAGTTACGGAATCGAGACAACCACGCTCACTAACGTATGTCCCATAAGTATTAAGAAAAAAATTCCGTTGTAGCTTATTTTAGGAAAAATGCTTTCAATCTGGTTGGCCTTAAAAAACATGGACCATTATCCGTATAGTTTAAGCATATAATTGTATTAAATATAGCTGTAGAAATAATTACTTGTAGTTGAATTTAATATAAAATTAAAGCAACATAAAATATAGCTGTTAATATTTTTTCTCAAAACTTATGGGACATAGGCCTACGTTATTAGATCTGTTGAGAACGATACAAAAAGCAGTTGAATTACTCATGCTAGGTGTAACCCTTTGAGACCATATTCCGATTGAAGAAATAAGGAGAGCATTAGTTGATTATGTCATAGAGGGATTGCTACGTGCAAATGGAGCTGTATGAGCTGTAAAAACGCTGAAGGTGCGATATAAATACAAAAATCTGTAAATCCTTGTATCAGTTGGCGCAAATTAATACAGACAGAAAGAAGCAAGAAGAAGAAAGAAGCACTACAATCCAACGGTTGTTAAAGCCGCACTGGGAAATCACAGTGGGCTCGTGGCTAGACTTTATGTCCCTTGAAGTCTTTCGGTGAAATCTACATTTTCTGATCCAAAAACCCAAGTCCGTAGCTCTGCCACCTTCACATTTACATGTCTGCTATGTATCGTTAAAATATAAGGGGAGGCGGGGCTGTGCTACCTAGACTATTTAAAGTCCTCGTAAGCACAAGGTTTAATCAACATCTCTTGCAGGTCATTTCACATTCTCGAAAGACTTTAAATGATTCGTGATAATATCTCAACATATACCGAGCTTTGTAGACTAGTGGTTACCACGTCTGCTTAGCATTCAGGAGATCGCAGGTTCGGTTCCCGTGGTCGTCTGCTCTGATTCAGGTTTTTAGGTAGTTTTCCTGAATCAACAGAGTATTTTCTGTAAGGCGAATGCTGGGGCAATACTTTGCCATCTTTCTTTTCCTCTCTTCGGTTCTCTACCCTTCCTTTCTCTCGCCCAGGATAATTCCCGTACTTGGCTAAAAAGCAACGCAAGGTCCCTATAGCAGCCCACCCCCAGTTGGGGGAATTGCAATTACCTTTATCTACGGATTATATACCTGACATGCAAAATAGTATAGCTGGGACTTTCTTCAATAAGTAAAGGCGTTCTTTACAGTAAATTTGTAACTAACCTTTGGATAACACACCACTGGAAAATGAATCACCGAACAAAATGTTGAAAGAAAGATATCGATGATCAACCATTAAGTGATTCTATTTGAACACTCTGTAGTTATATGGGCACACATATATTCGCACCTGTATCTCCTTTGAATCCGTTTGCAAACTAGATTCAACCATTCAGTGTGTCACCGTCAATATTTTTGTTCCACTCTTCAAACAGTTTACGAAAATCATAAGAGGTTTTGATTTTATTTGACTTCCCTTGCAATATGAAGTTTTCGTTTAGGTATTTAAAGTCATTTAAATAAGCTTAATCAGGATAACCACAAAAGTCATGTGGTTGCAGCTGACAAGCCCCTAGTCACAGCCCTGCTTCCACTATTAGGTGCTAGAGAAAGAAATCTAGGAAGATTTCTAGTGCGGCTGTGGGAGACCATGCCTCTCTTATTCCTATGCAAGGCATTAGTTGAATTTTATTCAGCCTGTTTCTATTACCAGCAGTTGTGGCCTTATGTCATCATATCAAGGCAGCATAAGTTGTAGGTGGTAGACTAACCTTTATAGCGTCAATGTGTCATATTAGATTTTAGACCTGATCTTTTTCCAAACATAATTCCACATGACCAAGAGGCTGTGTTGGCTTTGTTTGTTACATAATTTTGATGGTGTTTGAAAGTTAGTTTGGTTTGTATTTTACCCTTCTTTTTCGTGTTATGACTATAAGTAATATTTATTCATTCTAACTGATAGTCACTCTGATTCGAACCATCTTTCTACGATGCTGATTTCCATCAGATCTTCCCGTTCCAGGGTCTGTTTGTCTGCCCGTCCGTCTCTAAGTCTGTTCGTTGTCCATGTGTCTGCCTGTCCGTCTGTCTTCCTGTTGCCGGTATTACTCAAAAAATAATTGTTGGGGGAGGACGATACTTTGCATATGGTTTATATGACTACCTGGCACGAAACCGAGAAGAATTCGATCCAATATATATAAAGCGAGCATCATAAAAATTGAATTCTGACTGCTTTCTCTTTAACTAGGAATCTACTAGTTAAGTATAAGTAAGATTTTGTAAATAGCGCAGGTTTTTAAAAAGCCACATTTTGGAACCAACGCTTTAAAAAATGTTATTTCCCAGCTTAGGTGTAAATACCACTATTACCTTTCGCCAATAGTTTGACATGTAGTCTAGGACAACACTTCCCCGCCATATTTTGTACAATGCATGTAGATAAATTCTGATAATATACGATCAAGTTCTAATTATAAATGTAGGTAAATTCTACCTACTACTCGTAGAAGCACGAACTGCAAGATTTGTAGAAGCTATCCAGACAAGACCGGAAATGTTTAACTCAATATGTCAACAATACCGACTTGAAGGCAAAGCGAGCCTGCAGCTTCTGGTAGTGAAGTTCAGAGGGCCCAACTTTATTTAATCAGACTTGCTGGGATGGGAAGCTAGTCGTGTCCCAGTGCTGACTCTGTAGGGTCTTGAGTGTTGTTTCATTTTTCAGGCCTTCTAGGTTCCATATTGTCTTGCCTTTAGTTGTCAATTTCTTTAATTTGATGTTAGATTTTATCACGACTACATTATGGTCGCTGTCAATATCTGGTCCTGCGTAGCTTCTTGCGTCTTTTATTTGGTTTCTAAATCTTTGTCTGACCATAATGTAGTCTATTTGGTGTCGTTTACCGTCTCCTGGCGTTTTTCAAGTGCATATCCTTCTTTTGTGGTGTTGAAATAGTGTATTTGCAATTATCAGTTTATACTTAGCACATAACTCTATTAGGCATTTCTCTCGGTGGTTCCTTTTTCCTAGTGCATATTTTCCCACTATGTTTTGTACTTTTTCTTCCCCTACTATGGCGTTCCAGTCGCCCATTCTAATTAAATGTTCGTCTCCTTTAGTGTGTTTAATGAGCTTCTTAATATTTTCGTACATTTCTTCGATTTCGTCATCCTTGTGGGTAGACGTTGTCATGTATACTTGGTTTATTATTGTATTCTTGGGGTAAGTTTTTAGGCATACTTTAATTAATCTTCCTTATATTGTGTATATTCTATTACTCGCCTTCTCAAGTCTTTGTTCAATATTATTACAACTCCTGCTGTTCCGTTTGCATTGGCTTGTGAGTTGATTATCCTGTAATTTCCTGGCCAAAAGTTCTGGTGTTGTGGCCATCTCATCTCGCTAATGCCTAGGACGGATATGTGGTTCCTTTCCATTTAATACTTTAAGTTCTCTAGTTTTCCACATTGTAATAGCGTCCTTACATTCCAGCACGCTATTTTCTTTACTTGTTTATTTCTCCTCTTGCCTTCTCGAGTTGTCTCACCTCGGAGATCCGACTGGGGGACTATTTTACTTTCGGATACCCTTTTAACTTTTGAAGACATATCATCATATCCAAAATGCTGCATTACTAGAGAAGTTTTGCTTGTTGACGAAGTGGGTTCCCGTTTCCTTCTTGGTTGGTCTTTATTTAACTTAGTCAATGTGTGTAAGCTGATATAATTTCCTATATCAGGCTATAGGTCTGAGGTTATACCGCCTGTACTCGGTCGTCAAAGCCTCGTTTGTTTAAATAGTGTGTACCGCGTAAAGGTGAGGTTGACTTTTGAATGCATTAACACCCCCATAGATACCTACGATTGATTTATTAGATACTTAAAATTCTGAGACAACTATCACAACATATTACTCAATATTACTTTTTCTGAGTGGTTGAATTCTGTCGTTGCAGTTCTAGGCATGCGTAGTGCCAGGTACTTTATACACCGACTTCTGTGGTCATATGGTCATTTTCATACTTAAAATTTTGTCGAGTCTAAGGAATTTCAACCATAGCAAATGATTTGTTACATGATACACAACGTAGTGACATGGGATTATCGGCTTTACATCAATTGCGAATTATGTCATTCTGTAGAGGTTTTCATCAAAGCAATCTCGGCCATATTGTTTCAGAAATGACATTGCTTACTGTAATATTTCTGACAAGTTTAGTATTTGGGTCCCATTGTTAAGAGTTGTGGTTGCGTTATTAAATACTAAGTAAATTATTAAGTCCCAATCTAAAAGTATAGTTCACTGCTGTGTTTATGGTTGTTTCCGTAAATATAACAGAGAAAATTGCAATAATTTTATATCTAATGAGCTGCCATATTCCGTTGAATGATGCCATTTCTGAAACAATATGACCTCTATTGCGGTACTTTGGACGCCAACGGTTTCTTCTACTGCTTTGGTTTTCAATCACATTTTTTATTTTTAAAAACCTCACCGGGACAGGGAATCGAACTCGCGACCCTTAGATCAGTAGTCAGATTGATTAACCTCTGAGCTACCGTGCCCGGCTTTAATTTTAAGTATAGTAGAATCCCGATTATTCGAGCTCACGTGGACCAGCTCCTGCTGGCATAAGAAAAAACTAAGACAATACGGAGACTGTTAGAAGAAAAAACGTTACACGAAAAATCAACTTTATTGACACAACCAAGTTTGTTAATTTGTATGGTACCATGTACCACCTCTATCTAGACGTTCTAATGCTTTGATTTTTTTGGCAAGGGTAACCACCACTTTCTTAAGATTGTTTGGAGCTACCGGTTCGGATATTTTTACAGTACAAAATGACTTAATACAATCCATTGAATAAACTAAACAGAAGTGGAATTCCAAGAACAGAAAGAATCACCACGCCAGACGATGTTTTGTCTCACGAGGAATTTTTCTCGCACCTTATTCTTCAATTTCTTGAATTACTCGGATAAATTTAGGATTAGCTTGGATAACACGGAGCAGTTAAAAAACATACGTTACTCGAATAACACGGAGACTCGAATAACCGTACTCGGATAATCGAGATTCCACTGTATAACAAAAATTACAAATTTAAAAACCTGATTAACCCTTTAACGGGCAAAATAAGTAAAAGAAAAAAAATCGAAATTTTAATTCGTATGCTTTCTTTGAGATGACAGGAAATCGAAAAACGATGTTTTTATCAAAACTCTATTTTCAGTTTTTCAAAATATGCTGGTAAAGCGTTCTATCAGTGAGCATTCACCGCAAAATATCTTGTGAATGTTTACTGGTATAACATATATACCACTTCATAATATTGTCGAGTTGTTTATTTAGATGCTTACTAAATTGCTGAATAGCATATAGCATTTCCTACTCGGGATGAAATACCTTTTTTCGTTCGTGAAATTAAAATTTTCAATTCACAAAACAACGGTACTTTGATCTTTTGTAAAATTTACTATTTTCTGCTGTTTTTTCTTTCGTCTTAGCAACGAATACATTTGCATACTGTTAGTTCTTGTTATCTAGCAACCACGTAAACATACCGAAAATGCACAACTGAAAGATTTTTTTTTGTTTCAATTGGAGACAAAATATGTATTTTTTGTAAAAAACGTGAAACCTTGCTATACATAGGAATTAGTTTTTTGAAGTAGCCTCCTGGTAAAATTACTAACAAAGAATTCAATTACATTGACATATTTTTTTATTAGTATAGTTAATAGCGACTATTTGATTACTTACAAAGAAACTTGACTTGAACAAAAATAACATACACATTTCAAGAGGTTGCAAATAACATAAGTTCCTTGAATGGACAAAGTAAAATAGTTTTTGAAATTTGAACTGAATAATATAAACACTTTGCGAGTAGAACACTAACGTTCTGTTTAAAATTTATGACTACTCCATTGTAAACAATCCGGGCCCCCGCGACCTTCCCCAAAAACATTAGCTAAAATGCGACCAAGATTGGTTTGAACGTAAATATTTTCCTAGCGCAACATATTAACAAAACCAATTCGATTATATCTTCAGTAGATCTGTTTATAAATACTTGTAACACAAAAAAATTCTATAAAACGTACGTTATTACTAAAAAAATTGAGGTAAATATAGACTATTTTTGCGACGCAAATAAAAGGTTTCGAAATATCAATTTATTTTTCAAAATCAGGACAAAATAATTTCTACTACTTATCAATATTATAATCCTTACATATTACACTAAAACGCTTACTAGCTGAAATATTGAAAGATGCTCCCACAAAATAGTAAGAAACACAAAACTTCACCATTGCGAATACACACTTCAAAGTCGTGACGCAGAATGCACACTGGTAATAATATCATACCAGCTGCACATTTACACCAAGGTTTATTGGGGTAGTTTTATAACTACAATAATTTTAGAAAATATAAAATTAGACAAATGAACTGCAATGTCTGTAGAACGGAAACAGGACGTTTCAGAGTAGTATTAAGTTTCAAAACAAGTATTATTGACTATTATGCATAGTGGTATGACTTTCATACCTGAGACCGTTAAAGGGTTAATTTATTTTTAATTAAAAAAATTGTATTCACTATGACAATTCACAAAAGAAATTAGACAATTCCACCAAGGTTAAGTTTTACGTAAATTGGAAAAGTGTTTAAGAAAAAGGGAGGTATTCGGGAAACGGTGTTGCTGATATACATATTTCCATTATGGCTACAATTTCTTTCTAATTTTAATGATTGGTAGAATCAAATCTATACTAGCTTGAGTTATTTACTAATTGCATAATTTATACTATTTACTAATCGGACATTGCGGTTATTATCAATGACTTTTTATACTTTAATTTATTGCGGACAACATTACGGTAAATCTTTTATTCACCGTGTACGTGTTAATCATAAATTCAAGTCGATTACTCAAATGATATATAATCATAAGAAAAACAAATGAACTACTTTGAAATGGCGCCTAATTATTCGGATAAATTAATGTTCTAGAGCATCTGCAACTATGCAAATTGTGGCTTATCATGTTTCGGGAACTTTCTTGAACGAAGCACCTATATCTGCGTTGTCTACTTTATATGGGTCTTAATTTTCTTAAACATATTATACTTAGGATTAAATATTTAGCTTTACCTGTTTAGAGCACTTTATATGCTTTCAGCCACACACGATACGTTTGGTATATCTAAAAATGCAATAGCAAACGTTTAATGCTAATAATTAAAATAGTCTAATTCAGTCATATTCCATTTGATACCAGCTTTCTACAGGATGTTATGGAAATTGGTGCAAATATTTTAACCCGTAATAGAACTCACTAAACTGAACAACTTCTCCCTTTATAATTTTTTCGAAAACACTCTCAAAACTGAGTTAAAATTCAAAACAATTTTACTCTAAAAATGCATACCCGCCTATGGAATAGTATTTTAATTTAATGACGCAAAATACAAAAAACATTTCTTTGATATCAAAGCAACAAAAACTGCATAGTTACCTACTGATAAAACCTTTAGTTCACATATGGCCACCAACGTACCTTATGAATTTAGGTAGGTAAGTTGTTGACTGCGTGGTTTTTTGTGCAAAAACTTTGCAGTTTTAATATACTTCTGTCGTTCACCTTTAACTTAGATTTGCTTACCAAGCGGCTCGTCAAATTTAGGGGAGATAAATGACTGAAAAAAATATGCGATTAGCTGAAAAACGATAAATAGAAAAATTGTTCATTTTGGTGAGCTCCATCATTGGTTAAAATATGTGCACTCATTTCCATAACCCCCTGTATAATTGTACTTATTAATATTTTAATTATGCAAAAACTAAATAAGCATCACAACTATGCTAACCCTCTTGAACTGTTGAAGCCGTAAAATGCCTAAAGGGATTAGGTCGTCTCATTAATTCAGAAAGTTTTTATATCTCCCTAAACGCAAATGCAACTATTGTCGCCGCATAAGTAAAACGTGCCACACGAAAGTCCTTGATGAACGGGAAAATGGTTTTATTTGATTAAAATTGTTAGTAGGAAGAAAATAAAGTGAATTTGATTTTGGCTAACCTTGCATTTAAATGCAAAACGTGCCTTAAAAACAATAGACTGAATGTTCCCCGAATTGTAAATTAGCAAAAGGTTCTGTGAGCCAGTGGCTCCTAATAGTTTAATGAATAGAATTTACGTGCTTATTCAGTATGCAGACGCCCGTAACAACAATTTACACTTTGCTGCGGGCACTCGATTATTCAGAAAGCGAAAAAGAAATTTCCCGGTTTCAAACTACTAACATTTTTATTTACGGGCCTTCGGCGTTTGTTTGAATACTGCAGTAGGCAAGAAATGTACCAGTAATTGCGGAACTTTAAAAAAATAAGCCTGAATTAGTCCATCTAAAAGAGTACGTTAGCAGAATACTAAACTCATTCGACTTCGAAAGTAGGTTATGCAGTCGAACGCCCTGTTTTACTGGGCATTCAGTTTTCGTTTTAAATTCAAACTACACGTCCCAGCGTTGATAGAAGATTAGATGCTTGCTAATTTTGCTGGTTTGTTGCCTATTATTTTCAAACTACTAACTAAGAGCATTCTTGCTAAAAGCAATAAGGTTTTAGAAACTGTTGCATTAGCTATTATCCGTTAAATGGAATATTATTCCTTGATTCTGGTGAGGTTGAAATTGGTCGATTTCCCTTCTACACCTTTTTGACGTATTTTTCCTCTATTTATTACCTTGGACGTTACATTTCAGATAGATTTTACAACATTCCCTTTATATTCTTTCCCATTTACCTACACAATTTTTAAATGTATCAACAGGAACTAAATTATATTGTTATTAAGTTGCGCATTCTACACACCTAGTTCATCGGTATATCCGAGATTCTTTAATCCAAAACACAATTGTTTTGGGTATAAAATTGCATAAACCGTTCAGTTGTGTTATATGGTACACTTCTTTTAACACAATCATCAATATCATGTCTAGAAAGCTCCCCGAACCTGTACGTTGTTCAATTTTGTAAAATAGGGGGAGTGTTCATCAAAGAAGGTGATTTCTTTAATGAAACACGAAATATGTAATTATTCATCAATATTTATTTTGTCACTTTTAAGTACTATTAACTAGGTTAGTGAGTTGATGCGGTCGTGTTTTAGCAGCTCCGAAACTAATCTCAAATTTGGGAGATGCCGAGCAACTTAATTCACGATTTTAAACTCAAAAGTGCGTGTTAAGTAGCAGTGAATGTAAACTAAAAGTCTGTGAAAGAATAAGTAGTAAGGTAAGACTAGAATAAAAAACTAAATAAGCAGAAATTTACGTGCCTAAAAGCGAAAAAGCCCAACCTTCGAGGAGTCGATCCGGGTAAGCGGCCTTTTATCGCGGCGCGACTCAAGATAAAGACAACAGCTGGCTTCAATTGCAAATAAATTTTAAATTCTAAACAGCAGGGTACAGGTTGGTACTTAGAAATTCCTTCAAAGAAGCTAAATATGAGTAGCGATGAATGTACAGCCGATGAAGAAAAACGAAGAAAAAACTGGAAAGAAGACGATGGGGAAGAGACCTTCAAGAAATCCAAGAAAATAGCGCTCTCCACCGGTAAAAGTAAAACCAAAAATGAGGATGACAAACTTGAAAGAATTTTGGAAACGATGCAACAGCTAACAGAAGAGATAAAAGGGATGAGACTAGAACAGAAAGAAAACAGGAACGAATTAAGAAAATTGAGAAAAAAAAACGAACACACCAAACAGAAAAACGCAAAGTTAAAAGAGGAAATCAAATCGTAGTACAAGGACTAATGATGGGAGGTGATGAGAGTCTACCACCAAAGGAATCAATGGAAAACTTCATGAAAAACCAACTAGGAATTGATGTAGGGATAAAATCAGCTGTGAAACTAGGTCTGAAAACGTACCTCGTGGAACTCGACAGTGCAAATGAAAAAATGAAGGTCATGAAAAATAAAAACAAACTACGAAACTACAACGAAGCAAAAGTATACATTAATGATAATATGTCAAAAAAGGAAAGAGAGATACAAGGAAGAATTAGGAATGCTGTCCAGGAAGAAAAGAAAACGGGGAAGAAGATAAAAATAGGATTCCATAAAGTGTTTGTTGATGGCCAAGAATGGAAATGGAGGGAAAATGAAGAAAAGTTAGTACTACCAAAGAAAGCAGAAGATAATACGCCAAAAACCGGGTAGCAACAATTTATGATAAGAGAAACACGGTAACGACACGGCATCGAAACGGCTTACGAGGAATAAATCTGGCAACACGGAATATCAGAGGACTAAACGGGAAAGAAAAAGAACTAGTTAAAGAATTCGAAGAAAGAGATCTAAATATCTTAGCAATAACAGAAACTAAAAGCAAGGAGAAGAAAGTCACAGAACTAGAGGAAGGTCATATGATGATACTAAGTGGAGTCACATATGAAGAGAGAGCAAAAGGAGGAGTTGGGTGTACACTTAGTAATTCTGTAGGGCCCAAATGATAACGATAAAGCTGAAGCTAAAGACAAATTCTGGGAAGAAGCATCTGAACTAGTTGAAAATTCCAATGGAAGAATTGTGGTGATGGGTGACTTGAACGTCAGAGTTGGCATAAAAGATGAAAGAACAAGTGACGTAATAGGACAGTATGGAGAGCTAATTAGAAATAATAACGGCCATAGAATTATCGATTTCTGTGTACAGAATAACCTAATAGTGATGAACTCATACTTTAAACACAAAGACGTACATAAATATATTAGAGAGGTTCCAATCAAAGGTGAAAAGTCTATAATAAATTACGTACTGAAAAAAAAGAACTTTAGGCGCGAAATAAGAGACGTCAGAGTTATAAGAGGACCCGAGATAAACAGCGATCATTACCTGTTAAAAGTGAAAACGACAATAAGTTGCCAGGAAGTGGGCAATGATAATAATAATGAAATTAAGTAGAACTGCGAAATAACAATAGTAAGGGGGCAATAAAGAATTATAGACTAATGGCAAAAGAAGTAGCGATTAAGTATACCAAGAAAGTCGAGGAAATGATAGAAGAGACACGAACTAGCATATATTGTAATGTAGAGGAAGCATGGGAAACCCTCAGAAACATCCTAATTAGTGCAGGAAGAGAAATATGTAGAACATCGAAAAGAAATAGAAGAAGAAGAAAAACTTTATTACTAAAGTGAGCTGCCTGCCCAACACAGGTTGCATAAATACACAGCGTACTAATCAGTCAAATGACATGAATTTAGAAATAGAGGTAGTAATGTTATTAACAATATATATGAGACTTAAGTATATTAATAGTGTCAATTAAAACTTGTTCAGCTAATTCCACTAAAATATTTGAATCTAATTTAAAATCATCGAAAAATTTTATTGTATTCGCACCTATCGTACCACGAGCACCAAACCAATGGTATGCATTTTTCATAAATTTGACATTTTTCTTGATGAATTTTTAAATCTTGATCTTTGTCGCCATGGTGGAACGAGAAGGTTTAGAAAGAAGTTAAACTAAAGAAAGAAAAATGGAAAACATCTACGCAATGGGAATAATACTACGTACCAAGACTACAAAAGACAAAGAGAAAGAGTCAAAGAAATAGAGGCAAAAAGGGAATCCTGGGAGGAATTTGGAAGAAAAATGAAAACTGATTTTCATACAAACCAGAAATTATTTTACAAAACATTGAAACAGATAAGATCGGGGAACAAGATTGAAGTAATCAAGCAAATAAAGGAAGAAACTGAAACTATACTAACAGTGAGGTAAGACATAATAAAAAGATGGAGAAGATACAACCTACTGGACAAGGAAAACAATGTGGACAATAACGAAAGAATTTATAGCATAGAAGAAACTCAACAACAAAGAGAACACATATACTTACACGATGTCAAAGATGCCATAAAGCGACTCAAAAAAGAAAAGGCCGCCGGGCATGATAATATAACAGGAGAAATGCTGAAAAACATGGGCGAAAGAGGAGTCCACATGTTAACAAAAATATGTTATATGGCCTGGGAGGAAGAGAGAGTACCACAAGACTGGAAGACAGGGGTCATTGTGCCAATATTTAAGAAAGGAGACAGAAGAGATTGCATCAATTACCGAGGAATCACCCTGCTGAGCATATCATCGAAGGTGTATGAGAGAATTTCGGAAACCAAACTGAGTCGGGAAATAGAACCACAGCTTGAACAGTCACAAAGTGGTTTCAAGAAAGGCAGGAACACGCAGGACCACATATTTACGATCAAACAGATAGCGGAAAGAATAAATAACACAAATGATGACATATACCAAGCTTTCCTGGACCTGGAAAAGGCATTCGACCTAATATCGAGATCAATTATAGAAGAAAGCCTGATTAAAAGAAAAATTAACGCGAAATTAATAAGAGCAATAATGAGCATGTACAAAAACAGCAGAAACATTGTTAGAACGGACAATATGCAATCGCGCGAGTTCTCAGTAAATGAGGGTGTGCGCCAAGGAGGGGTTTTGAGTCCAACTCTATTCAACATAATCATGGACGATGTAATAAAAGAAGCGAGGAAACGAACGTCTTCAGTGAGTGTGGGCTACAGAAACTTAGAACCAGTGCGGATCAGTGAATGTGCGTTTGCCGACGACTTTGTTATATTCGCGAGAAGTGAAATAGAATTGAAGAGAAGTATAAAGATATGGAATG
This sequence comes from Agriotes lineatus, assembly GCA_940337035.1. Taxonomy (NCBI): domain Eukaryota; kingdom Metazoa; phylum Arthropoda; class Insecta; order Coleoptera; family Elateridae; genus Agriotes; species Agriotes lineatus. The sequence goes on from CALNHX010006325.1 coordinate 81,838, forward strand.
AGCCATTAGCAGAGAAGAAGTTAAACATAAATTAAGAGAAAACTAAAATCATGGTTAGTGGGAAATCATATACAAAAGTCAATATTGAGTTAAATGGAAAGGCAATAGAACAAATTGATACCTTTAAATACCTGGGAGTACGACTAGATAGTAAAGGAAAGCATGATATAGAAATTAATGACAGAATAGAGAGTGCATCGAAGGTGTACCACAGACTCGGAAATAGTTTCCTGGGAAAAAGAGAAGTGTCAGTACAAGAAAAAATGAGCATATACAGAGCTGTATTTGTACCTATACCAACGTTTCGCTGTGAAAGTTGGATATTAACGAAGAGGCTAGAGAGCAAGGTTAAAAGTATAGAAATGAAATACTTAAGAAAAGTATTAGGTGTCACAAGAAGAGATCGCATAAGAAATGACTCTATTAGAGAACAACTAAAGGTGCAACCAGTAGCAAGAAGGATCGAGGACTGCCAATTAAGATGGTATGCACACTTCAAACGGGTGGAGGACAACAGACCAGTCAAAAGAATTTGGAAGGCTAAAAGTCAAAAAAAGAAAAATAGGGGAACACCAAAGTCAACATGGGACCGAATTATAGCGAAGATAGTAGGAGACAGAGGACTCACGATGGCACAAGCATCAACTATGGCGACGGGAAAGAAAGAGTGGAGAAAGTTTATATATAGGAAAAGAAATGTATGAACATGCATGTACAAAATGTAAGAATATGAAATGTAACGTCTTACACTTTATGGTAAACAAAGCTAATGATTATCTTTATATATATATATATGATTCTTCCGTACGTGTGTATGTGACTGAACTCCTCCTAAACGGCTTGACCGATTTTGATGAAATTTTGTGTGTATGTTTGGGTGGGTCCCTGGATGGTTTAGATTCACAATTGGAGTCGGTAGGTGGCGCTGCAATCGGGTTCACTAAATTTTTTAAAATTTTTTGACGAATCTCTTTTTTTATTTTTTTTTAAGATTACTCGTGTCTCAGAACATATAACCCCAAAATTTCGACCCCCCACCACCCCCCAATATTTTTTAAAATGAAAAAAGTCGCAAATTCGAAAATCGAAAAAACTTTGCTGAACCTACTGATAGTAGGCAAACCAACGTTTGGGCAGGACGTCTGTCGGGTCCCCCAAAATTTCACCTCTCCCCCCACCGCCACCCAATATTTTTTTAAATGAAAATCTTTATATATATAATTCTTCTGTACGTGTGTATGTGACTGAAGTCCTCCTAAACAGCTTGACCGATTTTGATGAAATGTTTTGTGTGTGTTTGAGTGGGTCGTTGGATGGTTTAGATTCACAATTGGACCCGGTAAGTGGCACTGCAATCGGGTTCTAGGATTTTTTTTTAAATTTTTTGACAAATTTTTAATTTTTTTTAAAGATTTCTCCCATATCAGAACATATAACCCCAAAATTTCACCCCCCACCACCCCCAATATTTTTTAAAATCAAAAAAATCTAAAATTTTAATATCAAAAAAACGTTTGCTGAACCCGCTAATAGCAGCGAAACCAACGTCCGGGTAGGACAACGTCTGTCGGGTGCGCTACCCCTTAGGAGGTGAAATGGGGCAAATAAGCCTAAAACTCGATATGGGTGTCGTTATTGAGGTTTTTTGGGATTGCGAAAATGACATTTATTTTTAAGTCCAAGACGATGGACATAACATAAAATTAAAACTCTATAGTGGTGAAACGGGGTTTCAGAGTATGCCAACAACTGGTCTTGTGGATCAAGGGTCGTTAAAAGTTTTGCCAAAAAGTTGGTGATAAGCATGAACTTGTGGGACTGTGCGTTATCATGATATAATGTCCACCACAAATCTGGTCGCTTCTTTCAAATGCTTTCGCCCAAACAACGCTTCTCCTCCAGATACTACTCTTCATTTATCCTACGACCATATGGAAGAAACTAATTTTTATTTATTTTATTTATTTATTTATTTCGTACTCAGCCAATAGCCGCTAGGCCAATTATAGACGTCGCTGTACATTTTATGGGGACTTCCAACCCTACTAACGATTGCCATGATGTTATTATGACATCCGGGACCAATTATTTCCGTGACAGACGTACCACGAGGCGTCGAGAGAGGCAGCCGTGGAACTCCCATCCAAGTTGTGACCAGCAAGAGCGTTGCTTAATTCTACTGATCGAACGCGGGCGCTTGTTCAACCTACACCACCCGGGGCCTACTAGAGATGGGCGCTTGAGTGAGTATTCGCTAACGTCACGCACGTTTTACGCTTGCTTAAACACTCACGTTCACGCACTCTCACGCTCACGTTCACTCAGGTTCACGGCGTGACCCGCCACTCACGACGTGACCCGAAACTTTTATTTCACAATTCCAATTCAGATTTTAAAACCAATATAAATCTGTAAAGGGTTTTACCCAGAACTTCCCTCGTAAGTGGTCATTGCAACACTAAATTATTTTAAAAGTCAAATTAAGGTAGGGGTAAAAATATATTCACGTTTCTAATAAATTACATAAATTTTCAACTAAAAAAATATTACCGGTGATCGAATTCGAAGGGCAGGCGACTGCGTATGCGATTCCAGCATTTTGTGGATATTACAAGCGAATGCGCTATTCCTACATGCGCTATAGAGCACTTCTTGTGTCTGTGCGTCCCGGCTGCATTAAATAGAACCTTAGAATAGAAATAACTATCAACTCCCAGGCAGGACGCCATTGACTGTATACAGTACACACAACACTCACACCACAACACAGATGCGCATGCGCAGCTCTATCTCTAGATCTTCCATAGGGTTGGGCAACGGGTGCGCGGGGCACCCTGCAATCTTTTATTCATTACTAAATATTTTACGCAAAATTAACGTGAAACGTGAATCACGCCTTGGACATTTTCACTCACGTTCACGTCCCGATTTTCAAGTACTAGTCACGTTCACGATGGGACCCTCTGCGACCCGGCGCGACGTGACTGTTTTCACGTCACGCGCCCAGCCCTACTTTGTACTACATAATAAAAGAAAACAGTCAGCAGAGCCTTAAAGTGTGGACGACTTTGATATGTTTTTTTACTCGCGACTCCTGTGGAAGCTTCCACTGCAACGATTACTGCTTTGTTTTCACGTCATAATCATACACCCATGTCTTGTTATTACATACTTCGCTTAACATGTCTTGAGAAACTGCTATTCGATTCCATTTTTGGGACAAACTTGGCTGCAGTGCTACTCATGCCAAACTTGTCGCGCAGAAATCTATGACACGAACCAACAGATATCCCAAGACCATCAGCAATTTTTCTAACAGTCAATCGGCTATTCCTCGATAGTTGCGTAACTAGTCGACGTTGCTGGTCGACCGGGAATTAGTGTTCGATCGATTCGCGACCTTCTTTAAATCGATTAAACAATACGTAAATTTCGATATGTAACATAGAAGCAGGGAGCCGGCCGGCAAAGTTCTGGGATTTTCTTAACAATGGTCATACCAACCGCAGTACAAATCGAGGTTAAACGCCATGGACCACTGCGAAATGGAATACTCCTAAAGAACGACAATGTGCCGTTGCATAAATGCATTGCAGCATCATCAAAAGCGGCTGACCTGTGCTTCGAAGTTCTTCCACATCCTGCGTGTTAATCGGGTTTTGCACCTACAAACTTCTTTCTGTTCGGGACAGTGAGAGCTCACCTTTTCGGAAAGCATTTTAGTGACGATGGCACATTAGAAATTGAGGTGACTTCACGGTTAGAGGATCAAAGTATGGAATTCTATAAATAGGGTATTATGAAACTGGAACATCGATGGTCCAAGTGCGTTGATTTGGCAAGATATTACTTAGAGAAAAACCAAGTTTACAATTTCAGAATTAAAGAATTACGAGTTCTCGAAAAATTAAATAATGCTTTTCTCTCGTCTTATATAAAATGGGGAGTGAGGGTTATCTTTAACTAAGCTGTCTATTGTTGACAGCTCAATGCAGAATGCAGAATGTTTAACCTTAATAAGTAAAAACGAAGAACGTCCGTAGAAGAGATTACAGAATTCACAATTCATTTGGTGTGTCATAGCCTGTGATCTTGCAATTGAAGGCTTAAAATAAAAGACGGCAACTGTAAAAGTCCAATTAGAGCGATAAGTACCCATACCTAGTTCGAATTAACTGCTTACTCTTTCTATATACGTATCCTATAAAAGAGAAAGAAAACGAAACAATTATTTCAGCTTGTGGTTAAAGGAGGAGGAATAAAATTTTCAAGAGCTAGACGTAAAAAATGGACATCGTCGACAAACAGCTTTGCCCTTGTTAACTCACAACCGACGGTTTTTATGACCTGCACATTCAATAAGATGTTGGCTTTTTCATCTTGGCATATATTCAAAGCCCTACAACTCTTTCGTCGTGCCAACTTTTAAAAGCGAATCTTGGCTGTATCATATAAAAGTCCAGCATTAATAATTTCTCATTTACACCTCGTAAGGTGCACCTCACCTTAATAGCTTAAAGGGCTGATCATTAATCAAACTTCACTATTTGCATAATACTAGACTATTAATATTGGGTCCGCCTCAACTGTCGCCTTCTACACTTCGGACTGAAGGTGGATCCCCGAATCAAGTGCTTTCATTTTGCAAGACGAGATTTAATAATTGCTGTATCACATTAACAGTACACAAACCGTAAATTCGATCTGCCGACTTGATCCGATATATTATACCCTCTATCACAAACAGTGGCTCTCTGCCGCTATTTCTGAGGGTGTTTCTGTAAGTTGCCACGCACAGGCGACTTGAATGATGAATATAATAACCATTCGAGAGGCCGAAGGCACCGGAAATTTAGTTTCCCTTATTGCCTTACAGGGCTGCTCCTTTATACTAAGCTTAGACCTCTGGCCTGCACGAAGTCCTGCTTTATAGCGCTTTAAATATTGCGTCTTAATCGCAGTAAACTAATTTACAAGTTTAATCGTGAACGTCAGTCAAAAACTGGAACGTCTAGACGAAGAGGAGTGAAACATCCCCCTTAAATTTTCACAATCGGAAATTGAGTGTAGCGTCTTGTAGTGCCAAAGTGTGAAAAGCTTTGTTTCCTTAACGTATGGAAATCGCTTGGGAAAAATAAAACACGGGTATTGTTACAACTTGTTCACAGTAAATAAATAAAAACCACTTCTGCAGGAACTGTGCAGCGTTAAATAAATCACTCTATGCTCACTTTACTCAACGATAAATCATCTAAAGTGTTACTTCTACGTTCATATCAAAAGCAAAAAGTGAAATAAATACGTAAAAAACAGTATGTGAGCACATTAACTTTTCATTTAATTCTTCTAGCCAGAATTGTACTACAATGATGTATCTTTTAATTTTCATTTGGTTCGTTCTTATTAGATTTAAAGAGCTGCAATTTGAAAAAATCGCTCGTGCTTCTATCTTATTAACGCAATAAATTACAGAAGTGTTACTTAAAACTTGTGTTTTTCACCTGACCCAATCTGAAATATCAATTTCAAATAAGAATTTTAATTTTAATTTTAATATCCCATGTTCTAACAGAAAACTAGTGAATTCAGCAGTGTTTTTATAAAATGAAACTAGAACTGTTGTGAGTTTAGCAATACTAATCGCCTTGTTCAATTAATTTAGGACATGCCTAAGCATCTATAAACTACGACATTCAGGTTTATTGCTTCATAGACCAATGCTTAAAATTCCAAACCATTAATATCTCCATGTTTATTGTTGTTATCATAAAAATTGCGGCATTCTGTTGTAAATCTAAATTGCACAATCGAATCGAAGTGATTGTAATTTTATAATAAAACGCAATGCTCCACTACGGAAAGCAAGAGAATCGTAAAATTTTCGGCAGTATGAACTACGAAATTGATTGGACCAAAGTTCCCTTTGTTAACCTTTCGGGATAGCTTGTTTGAACCCTATAAAGCGCCCTCAAAGCAGCAGTTTTTTCTGTGAAAATGCAATTTGTGTAACTTTATTTAAACACAAAAATGATAGCCTGCATCGTTTATGAGAGAAACGGTGGGTTTCCTCCAAAAGTTACTTTTTTGCCGATATTCTATATATTAATTTCTGCCACTTGCTTATATAATTTTACAACAGTACGTAGTATTTAGAGTATAAACCACTCGTATTATGAATTAAAAAAGCAATTAATTCTGGGTTTAGGAAACTTAATTTCAATAAATTATAAGAACAAGATTTACAAAATTTCAAGGCACTAAAAATTGTGGACTTTTACGATTCAATATGAATTTTAAAAAATTTCTTCTAAAGAATGGTGACTATAAGACTAGCTTCATTCATACTGTTTTTTTAATTTAAAATGAAATTTAATGCCAATTTCCTAAATGCGTCGAGGCATTACCCATTTAAAATTACACTTTGGTCAAGTTAAGCTACATAAATTAGCATAAGGGCTTGAATAGTTTGTTTGAACTGATGCAATATAACTAAACACAGTTACATGTATGGATGTACGAGGTGTGGTATTTAAATAACCAGACTGTGGTACTTTGTGTAACCAAGTGTATTCTTAATTACGAAGCCTTCAACTAGAACTATTTGGAGTTTTTGTTATAATGTAGTGAAAATCAATAAATCGACCCCATATGATTTGTATCAATGGAATGGAAAACTTTATGCCATAACTCATCAAAGTCCAAAGCCTTTTTTGAAAAACGACTAAGTCAAAAATAGAAACTCCGGTTTATAACTCGAGAACAGAAAACGATAGCCAATTTTGATTTACACTATAAAGCTTTTCGAAAAAAGAGATCGAGGTTGGAAAGGGAGGGGGGGAGGTTTATTGTTCCATATTTTTTTATAATTATCGAGATTTCCTATGAAAACCTCGAAATTTGCCCACCCTGTACATAAAATAAACGTTTACGTATTTAGTGAAGACGTACTTATATCAACTTCTTCGTAGTTTTTTTTTCGTCTTCACACTATGGCGCCATATGAAACAAAAGGTGTCAAACTACATTTCGGTGGGACATTCTGATAGTGACAGTAAATGATAAAATGTTAAATATCATCGCGTAGCATAAAAACTGATATGGCTACAGGGACACCTCGCAAATAAATTGACATTCAAATTTAAAATAAAAACTAAGATAATGTCTTAAGAAGTTTTCCAAATATGACGCGTTTTTTAAATTCAAATTTTTAAAAAGCCTTCGCGGTGCAAACATGCCTCCACAAATACATCTATGATCTGAATTCTTTTTGATTTTTTCGTTTCAGTATTTTCACTGAAATTGAGTATACCTATATAATTACAATTCTCCAACAATTGCAAATAATACTTATATTTGATTTAACATTTCATACAATTTTTAGATCATTTAAGGTAATAATGATATATTTTTTATGTATATTAATGTTTTTTCCATTACATTTACATTAAAATCTAGTTGCATTTTAAAATATGCACTTGTATAAACTCTAAAATCCCGTGCCCAAATATAAATGTTTAAAACGTAGCGCTAGAATTAAATTATACTTTATAGGTAATTCATTGAAATTCGCTCTAAATAGAATTCGTGCGTAAGACTTAACTGATAATGAACGACAGTAATAAACAAACAAATCAACAAAGTTACATTTCTGGAACACAAATAGGTACTATTTAGAAAATTATCAGTACAATAGAAAATGAATAAGACTAGGTACAGTTTTTCCATTTTTCAGCGTCCTTGGGGAAAGTATCCCCAGTAGGTCATGTTTAGTTATGTGAAACTGACCTGAGCAACTGTCATGTTCAGTCTTTAGATTATAATTTTAGACAGATTTTACTGCAATTTAAAATTCATAGTGTTAACGTCTTTATTTTAATAACATTTGAGTTGTTTCGAAACCTCAAAATACAAGGGCTGTACAATATTTATTGTCTCTAGCATATACGGATGGGGTCATAATTATATACAAGAATGTTTAAGAGAAAAAAAGTTGACCATACAAAAAAAAATATTTTAGTATGCATACTTGGTTGACATATGTTATAATTCAAATGAGCGTCAACCCTACTCGAATATTTTCTTCTATGTTTCTCTATTTCTTACTCAAGCAATGCATTCTATTTTCTTCTTCAGTTATCTCATTGCTGTTATATACAGATTGTCCGAAATCCGTTTGGAACATAGAAAATTAATGAGTGCGACAAGGAAGATATAAACAAAATGAGTAGCAAGACAAATATAGAATGTAATCATGGCTAGGTAAATTTTTAAACTAAAATTAAGTCAACGAAACAAACAGACGCTTCTGTCAAATAGTTTATCTGTCATTAACAGTATAAGGTGAGGTTTAAATAATTCAAATAATTATGTGAATAGTAAACAATAGTATATTTAAACCTCACGTTATACTCTTAATGGCAGATAAAATATTTGACAGAAGCGTTCGATTGTTTCATTGACTTAATTTTAGTTTAAAAATTTACCTAGCCATGATTACGTTCTATCTTTGTCTTGCCACTCATCAATTTCTTACGTTCCAAACGGATTTCGGACAATCTGTGTAATGTTGGCCCCATCGGTATAGCTTAGGAATAGGTTAGCCCTAGCAACCGCAATTGTTTTTCTTTTTAATTGACAAGCAAGCTGTCAAATTTGATTAATGGAACTTTAATAGTTTAGAGGTTGTACAGGGTGGCCAGATAAGAATGCAAAGTGCTGTATCTCGGAAACTATTCGTCGTAACGACTTTCGGTAAAAAAAATTATTACCAAAGTGGCCAAAAGAAGACCGTGGAAAATATTTTCAGATTTCCAAGATGGTCGCCAGGGGGCGTAACCGCCATCTTAAACCTTTAAAGTGATTTTTCACTGAAATCCACCTAGTAAATGTTACGAAAAAATATATGGTTTCTAAAGCTAAGCTTTACTCCAGTAATTTTTGTTTAACACTTTTTGATGTATCTATTAAAATAAAGTGGTGGGGGGTGATTCAATGTTTTTTTAAATAAACAGCTGTAACTCCTAAACCACTGAACGGATTTTAACAAACTTGGTCTTGTTGGAAAAAGCATTTATTGTTCCATGAAACCCATTTTACCTGTGATATGTCTAATTCTTAGTGATGTGTGTCACTAAAAATACTACCTTACATGTTTCACAATGTGTTTGTTATTTTAAATTTTTAGACTGCACCCATATCATATGGTTTTACATCAAGCCTTAAATCACGAAGACTTTGACCGATGGATAGATTATTGTCATTGGATGTTGGGCATGATTAGGGAAAATAGAGAATTTTTATCCGAAATTCTTTCGACGGATGAGGCTACTTTTAGAAGTGATGGAAACATTAATTTGCATAATATGCATTATTGGTCTGACAACAATCCTCACTGGTTGCGCTAGGTCCAACATCCAGGCCATTGGAGTCTCAATGTGTGGTGTGGCATCCTGGGCGGAACTATTATAGGTCCCTATTTCTTTGATCAACCACTAAATGGTGCCGTGTTCCTTGATGTTCTGGTAAACCAATTGCTTATTTTATTAGAAGATGTGCCCTTGCAATT